>JAJMES010000008.1:68817-83137 GCA_030574275.1 Pichia sporocuriosa
GCAAAAAAAAAAAAAAAAAAATAAAAATAAAGATCACGTGACACACACAATCTTTTACATTATAATTTTATCCTATTCTATCCTATTCTATTATATTTACATTTACAATTATATTTATAATTATATTTATGTATAAGTTTAATATAATTTTATCAATACTATTACTACATTCTTTCTAAAAGAGAACGAAAATATTCAACATTGTATTTACCACCAAGACGTTCATAGAAATGGTACATTTCAAAACATACTTCAATGACGATCAAATATATAATAATAAGTTCAAGATTAACTTCAGTACGAGTAGACATGATTCCAATTAATGCCCCCGCTTCTTCTGATAGATAGTCTAATTTCCTATTGAGCATATTGATACGTTTAGATATATCCAAAGCATTCGAAATTTTTTCATGAATCCTTTCAAGTTTTGCTTCACTCCAATATATATCAGGCGTTTCAACAAGTTCTGAGTAAAGATTCAATTTACCACGTAATAAAAGTAATCTACCGGAAAGTTTTAATGCTTCCTTTGGATTTACAGCTATTTTTTGACCTAATGAAAGTTTATCAATTGTTGATCTAGTATGTTTAATATGTGATTCAACTGCTTCTTCAAGGATTGCCAATCTAGTAGAACGTGATAAACCATATGAAAATGCCAACATATCAAGTAATTTTTGTTGTGCTGATGAAGTATCTAAACAAATAATTTCATTTTCTGATGAAATATAAGATTCTTTTTTCTTTTCATCATTATTATCATTATTATCAAAATTATCCTGTTCAATATAATCTAAATCTTCTGATTGATATTTATATGAATTAACCTCTGCACTTTGAAAAAATGGTATTAATTTATCGACAACATCAGTCTCTTCAACATTCCATGTAGTAATTGTACCAAATTTGAATATGAAAACGTCATTTTGTTTATATTTGAACGTTATACATTCATTTGGAACAAGTTGAATGGGTGCAATTCCTTTATTGGACAATATAAATCTAACTTTATCTAAATCGTATATTTCACATTTGGTAATACTAACTACAGGCTTAACAGGTTTTCCTAAATAAACTTGTAAATCCGGTGACGTCACAAAAGCAGGATGAATTATAGTTTCATTATTTGATCCAGTTAACCTCACATTACCTTCTAAACCACCTGTTTCGGTCTTTTGAAATGTTAAAATTTTCTTTCTAGGATGTATAACATTAGATTTTAAAGTTTGTGCATATGTTCTTCTATTATTAATAGAAAGAATTTTTGAATATTTTGGTAAATTAAATAAAGTTGTATTCTTATTCACAAATTTTCCTAACATAACAGTATACTGAAAACTAAAATTTGAATGAATGATAAATAGGTGACATTTTCATCATATAATGAAATTAATACAAAAACTTCCCTCCTTAATAAACCACCACACATAATGTGTGTATACAAAGAATCAATCCGCGGACCTGCACATGACGGCACTTTATTATATGGCTGGGGTAATGATGCATTTATGCTTAATACAGAATATTTAATATATAGCATTTACAAAGGTTAACTTACATCTAATACAACATAAATTATGGCTAAATCATCAGTGAAAGTACGAAGGAGGTATCGGGATAATATTGATATCAGTGCAAACCATTTGAAGAGAAAAATTTCACTTTTAAAACACTTACGTGATACCAAGTTTAGCATCTCTAATACACTTTTATCTTCTCTTAAAGAAGATGAGACACCGAACAATGAAGAACCTGTTTCAAATTCAACATCATTTTTTATACCCGAACAAATAAACAGATTAACCACAAAAGATGAATCACCACAGTTACAATCAAAAAAATTAACCTTTTCTAATTCTTCAGCTTCAAATATTTCAGATGCACTTCCAAAGTTTGAACCAAATGCATTTAATCAAGGTTTAACTTCAAATTCAACTAAAAATATCAATAATAATGAAAAAAATATTCATTTTAATGATGACCAGAAAGTTACCGATGAGGTATTATTAGATAATATAGATTTTATGATTCCATCAATTACCGAGCTTGAAGAAAGTGGATTACAAGCATATTATGATTTGTTTTTAAATAGTGCAACATGGCAGATAAATAATTTAAATGTTAAACCAGGTGATTCATTTTTTATTTTTTGGTTTGTGGTTTCATCATATATTCCTTTATTATGCAGTTGTTCAGGCCCCCTTTCAAACATTTTCTCCCTTCTAGCAATTATATGTCCTTGGAAAATTAATAAGAACAATTCAGCTTTTCAAAAAGATCCTTATTGGTGTTATCTAGTGAATTCCATTTCAATAGTATTTGCCATCTTGTCAAATTTGTTTTTACTTTTAAATTACAGGAAAAAAATCAGATACACTTATTGCCAAATTATTTCCATTTGTGGTTGGGGCATTGCGTGTTGTATTTTAACAATTTTAATTATTGTCTATCATGCATGGTTTTATAGGACTCATCTTGATGATGAGTTTATAATTGGAGAAGGATTTTGGTTTGCTTTAATTACAATTGTTCTTCATTTTGCCAATTTTCTAATGCTCCTTTTAAACGAATTTGGATTCCTTATGAAGAAATATAAACCGGTATTTAATATCGATAAAGTTCAGGAAACTTTAATTATTCAAACTACTTCCATGTGCATTTGGTTGATTATAGGTGCAAGTATCTTTAGCAGGCTTTTGAAGTTGAGTTTGGGTGATTCTTTTCTTTATTGTGTTATTTCTCTGGTTACTATTGGTTCACAAGGACAAGTTCCAACAGATAATCCTGCAGCTCAAACATTATCAGCACTTTGGATTCTTTTTGGGCTTGTTATGTTTGGTTTAATAGTCAGTAGTATTCGCCAAATGATGATAGATTTTTCACGTTCTACATTGTTTTGGCATAGAATTGAATCTTTACGAAGATCATTATTAAAAAAACATCTTTTGGAGACAAGAGATATAACAACAAATAAAGAATCATTCAATCTCATCAAAAATATACACAAATGGGCTTTTACAATTCAAGGTACATTAGAATTGGCACTCTCAATTTGTATATTTATGATAACATTGATGTGTGGTGCATTGGGATTTACATTATTAGAACCATGGTCATATAAATTAAGTTGCTATTTTTGCTTTTTTAACCTTATGACATTAGGTCAAGGTAATCAGACCCCTATATCACCAGGTGGTAAAGTATTTTTTTGTGCATGGGCTTTAGCTGCTATACCCGTTATGACTATTTTAGTTTCAACATCCAGTGATTTTGTTTTTTCAAGAATGACAAATTTTGAAGAAATAAATTTTTTTGAAGCAATAGTTGAATACTGCACAAATCATAAATATTTAAAAAATATTGGACATTTTTTAAATGCCAAAAAAGATGTTATATTGGACAAAAAATCTGTGTCTCTTTTAAGATCCAAATCTTTAATTCAAACTGATACATCAGTGAATTTTTTCGATCAAAAATCTAACGATAAAAGGCCTATTGATCAGGCAATAAATACTTCTTTAAGTTGTACAATAGACGAAAGCATAAACCTGTCAATAACAGATTTACCAGTTTACTCACACCCTGCAGACATGTTATACACAGTATTACTCACCTCCGAAGGGATCAATAATTATCAATTTGTGAATTCGAGACCCTTTGTGAGATCAAATACTGCAGCTATCCATTTAGCAAATTATTTTCGTGAAGGGAAACACGTTGATTTGGATGCGGAACAACTCTCAACATCACGGAAAGAATTAATACATAAAATAAAGGCTCTTGATAAAGATTTTGATGTGGATGAATTTAAAAGAGTCTACAATTTCAATGAAGATTCAACTTTGGGAGGAATTGACAATGTGAGTGTTGTACAAAAAGACCATAGCATCCATACTGGTTTTAAGAAAAAGAACGATTATGTTTTAAACAAATTAAGCAGAATTCAAATTATTTTATTAGAATTAAAACGTGCACTTGCAAACATGTGTACCGATACTAAATACTCTTATACTTATGAAGAATGGCAAACATTATTCAAGCTTACTAACAAATCTGGTGTAATGGAAGATAACTTGTATTGGATTGAGTCGAGATCACCACTTGTCTTCCCTATGCAACAACCAAATTACTTTGCACTTCA
This sequence comes from Pichia sporocuriosa, assembly GCA_030574275.1. NCBI lineage: Eukaryota > Fungi > Ascomycota > Pichiomycetes > Pichiales > Pichiaceae > Pichia > Pichia sporocuriosa. The sequence goes on from JAJMES010000008.1 coordinate 72,959, forward strand.
TTATTTACGATATCTTGAGCTATATGTCCAAGAGTTTGCCTTAGATTGGGATGGTATTGATATCTCGGTCAATAGTACTGACAAGACACCGTCAGAGATGAGCCGATAGCCGATAGCCGATAGTCTAAGATCTTTGCTCGCGTGGACTTTCCGTTTACATCATGTAATTGATAACGCATCTTTTCTGATTATCACCGTTCGTTGGTGGAGGGATTATATGTTGAGTGGTCAACAGACATTGATAACTTTTGATTTAACTAATTTATAAATTGAATTATATAAAAATTAACATTACTATTACTGATATTGTTTTTTTTTCTTTTCTTTCTCAACCCAATGCTTTCTGAAATACTTTCAGGTACACAAGTTGATGTACAGACTGTTCTCACGGCTTTGATTACAGTTACTTTTTCTACGTTAACATTCTGGTTGATCATTTATCCATTATATTTCCACCCTTTGTCAAAAATACCAGGTCCTAAAATATGCGCACTGACTAAGTACTATATTTTGTACAAATCTTGGAATGAAGAAAGAAATCGATTTGTGCAATCTTTACATGAAAAATATGGTTCAATTGTACGTATCGGGCCTAATGAAATTGATATCAACGATTCTAGTTATCTTAAAGACATTTATGTGGGGAATTATGACAAATCTTCATTTTATACTCAATTTGTGAATTACGGCGAGTTCAATACATTTGCCATTACAGATAAGAGACAACATATTTTGTCAAGAAAAGTTAGCCATAAATTTTACTCAAAGTCAAATATATGCTCTGATAACATCATGCCCAAAATTGAAAAAGTTATACAAAATACTTTGAAAGTGTTTGATGAATATAACAATAAACCGATAGATGTGTTCATTCTTTTCTGTGACATGGCAATGGATACCGTTACTTCGTTTTCATTTGGTATTAACAATTACACTCCACTGTTATCCGATCCATTTGGAAAAGGTGAAGATATTGTACGTGATTTTGGTTTACAATCATCAACCTGGTTTTGGGTTACTCAAATGCCATCATTTTATGATTATGTAGCTTCGAAAAGTGTCATTGAAGCTTCGAAAAGGTGTTATGATTGGATCGAAAGACAATATGATTACGCACTGAGTAAATTGAATGAAACATTAAGTAAAAACGAAATGTCACTTTTATCTGTTTATTTTGAAAGTCCCAAACCAGGTGTTATTGAACAAAAAAATACAATTTTTAATAGAGTTCGTACAAAGTCAGAATTTTTTGATCATATTGCTGCTGGTCATATTACAACAGGAACGACTTTATCATATTTATTTTATGAACTTGGTAAAAACCCAGATATTCAAAAAAAATTACAGTTGGAATTAATCTCTAAGTTAAATAATGGAGTTCCAATAGATTCTTCTAATCACCAACCTTCAAACTATAATATTATCGACAATGAGGATTTTCTACCATATATGCATGCGGTGATTTTAGAAACTTTCAGAGTTTATGCAGCAATTCCAGGCCAGGAACCTAGGGTTGTACCAGAAAAGGGCTTAATTTGGCGTGGAAGTGAAGAGGTGCCAGTGTGCAAGATCCCATCAGGAACGACTGTAGTTATGCAACCATGGAGTTTACATCGTATTGAGAAATTGTTTCCAAACGCCAATAAATTCGAACCAAAAAGATGGTTAGAAGCATCAGACGAACAATTAAAAAAAATGAAAGCCAATCTTATGCAGTTCGGTTCAGGTGCCAGAATGTGTATTGGTTTGAATTTAGCAACTGCTGAAATTAAAATGATCGTAGCAGATGTTATATCCCGTTATACTGTTGAACTTGTTGATAATTTTGACTATTCATACGATGGTGAAATGTTGGATATTTATACTACGGTTCCAAGAAGCGAAAAAATGATATTACGTTTTAAAAAACTTGTGGATTAAAGCCAATTTTGTTTATACAGACCAGAAATAAAAATAAAAGAAAATAATGATATCATTTTCAAAACTGAATATCGTATCATGTAACTTGAAATATAATAATTGTGTCTTGTGTAAAAACTTAGAAACAAACAATCAAACAATCCAATTAAAAACATGTAGAAATCCAAAACTTTCCCGAGGAATTTATGTGTTTTCCACGGAAAACGAAATAATAAAGGTGCTAGATAAATCTCATGAGTTTCCTCCTATCGATCCCGATGAAAAAGTTTTTTTCTTTTTTTTTTTTTTTTTTTTTTTTTTTTTTTTTTTTTTTTTTTTTTTTTTTTTTTTTTTTTTTTTTTTTTTCATACTTCACTACTTACTTTGGATGTTTGATAGGAGTATAAACGGATATCATAAAAGATACGAGAAACAAAACACTTAACAATGCCATCGAATCCTATTCCAAATATTGCAGGAGATGCAGTTCTAAAATCATCAGATCCAGTTCCAGAAGGTTCCGAACTAGTCCATGGTATTGACTATTCTAAGCCAAGTAGTCGTAATGCAAGAGCTAAGGATATTGTTGAAGGTATGAGAACTATGGGTTGCCAAGCCAGTTCATTAGCTAAAGCATGTGAAATTATTGATGAAATGCGTTCTTGGAGGGGTAAACATATTGATGAATTAGAAGAACATGAACGTAATGGTCAATTTGATGATAAAGGATTTCAAAAAACCACAATTTTTATGGGATATACATCAAATTTAATTTCATCAGGTTTAAGGGATACATTAAGATTTTTAGCACAACACAAGATGATTGATGCGATTGTTTCAACTGCTGGTGGTATTGAAGAAGATATTATTAAATGTCTTGCACCAACTTATATGGGAGATTTTGCAGCACCAGGTAAAGAATTACGTGATAAAGGTATGAATAGAATTGGTAATATGATTGTTCCAAATGATAATTATTGTAGTTTTGAAGAATGGATGGTACCATTATTAGATACTATGCTTGAAGAACAAAATTCATTTGCTGAAAAGGAAGGAAAAGATTCATTTGATGCTGGTACACCATTTTGGACGCCATCAAAATTTATTGATAGATTAGGTAAAGAAATTAATGATGAAAGTTCAGTTTTATATTGGTGCCATAAAAATCAAATTCCAGTATTTTGTCCAGCATTAACAGATGGATCAATTGGTGATATGCTTTTCTTTCATACATTTCGTGCAAGTCCAAAACAAATTAGATTAGATATTGTTGAAGATATTCGTAAGATTAATTCAATGTCAATGAATGCATATAAAGCTGGTATGCTTATCTTAGGTGGTGGATTAATCAAACACCATATTGCCAATGCATGTTTAATGAGAAATGGTGCGGATTACGCAGTTTATATCAATACAGGTCAAGAATTTGATGCATCAGATGCAGGTGCAAGACCTGATGAAGCTGTTTCATGGGGTAAAATTAAAGCAGAAGCTAAAAGTATTAAAGTTTACTCTGATGTTACGTTGGTTTTCCCATTAATGGTTGCAGCAACATTTGCAGCTAACTAGATGTATATACAATTTTTCTTTTATTATTTATTAAATTTTTTTTCTTTTTTCGTCGTTTAAATTATTATAAATAAATAATATAAATATATTTAATAGATTTATATATAAAAGGAGGGAAAAAAAAACACTAGAATGAATAGATATGAATGAATAAATAAATGAGTAAATAAATAAATAGATAGATGATTAAACTCTTGAAGATACTTTACCTTCCCAAGATGAAATTTTTGGTTTAGCAGTATTATATGGAATAAAAGCACCCTTTGTATAAGTCCAGTTAATTGGATGATGAGCTTCAGGTACAATATGTCTAATTGCCTTCTCTTCTGGTTTTAAAGCATTTGGTGGAGTATCAGTACCATATGCTAACCAATAATGCCAACCAGGTTCTGAATGTGCAGCATCAAATCTCCAAAAATCTTTGTATTCAACCCATCTAGTTCTCATATGAATTTCATCTGGTTCATCAGTTTCATAATATTTGTTACCAAAATCATCTTCACCTACTAATGTACCTGATTTGGTATCGTTCATATAAGCGATTTGACGACCTGAACGTAAAAGACCATTACGCCAGATGTTTCTAAGTGTTCTTGTAAATGAAACAGACATTATTGATATTGTTCAATATATTCAATAATAAAAAAAAAAAGAAATAATGAATTCTTAAAATTTAGTATTTATAAATTGCATGATTACATGTTAGCTTTCAAAAAAAAAAAAAAAAAATCAAAAAACCAAAAACATTAAGCATTTTTTTTATTTTTTCTGAAACTTTGTGTGTTTGTGAGGGGTAAGACAAAAAATATATTGGTGTACAGATGATAATAAAGAAAAAATACGTAACGTCGATAGTCGCGACTATAGACTGTAAAGGAAAAAAAGGAAAAAAAGAGGAGGAGGAGGAGGAGGAAATTGTGTAAGGTGATAGAAAAAGAAAAAGAAAAAAAAATTACCGCTTTAGATTAACAGAGTCAGCTAACTAGCTATTTTTGTTCTTTTTATTTTTTTTTTTTTTTTTTATTTTATTTTAATTAATTATTTTCTATATGATGATATAATTATCATTTTAATGACAATAATAGAATATATTTAATCGAATAAGATTAAAATAAATAATGCAAATAAAATAAATTAAAATCTTCTAATAAATATTCCGGTATTGATAACTACGGCCCTCTACAGGATCAGTAAACATGATGAGATTAATAGGCCCTTTGAAATAATAGGAGAAAAAAAACTCTCTCCGGTACCGGTTCAGGTGAGTAATAAGAAAAAAGTGAAAAAAGAAAAAGAAAAAGAGAAAGAGAAAAAGAATAAAAAAAAAAAAATATTTCAGGCAGTGAGAAAGAATGTGAGTCAATTTGAATTTCGTCCAATTTTCCACTTTATTAACCATCGAAGAAATTGTATTTAATTGGAGTTATTTTCCCTTTCCCTTTTAAATAATTTAGTTTTCTTTCGTTTATCTAATTTTATTTAATTTAGTTTTTTTAATTTTTTTTTTTTTCTTTTTTTTTTTCTTTTTATTTTACACAAGTAAATTTACTTAAAACAACAACAATGTACAGAAACGCTGCTGCAAGACTTGCAAGATCTTCAAGATCATCAACTAGAGCTTTATCATCTATGGCAAAGAGACCAACTTTAATTGCTTCAACCAATGCTACTGCATCAGTTGCAAGATCTAATGTTGGTGCTATCAGAGGTTTAAAGAAAATTAACTTTGGTGGTATTGAAGAAGTCGTTCATGAAAGAGCTGACTGGCCAAGAGAAAGATTATTAGAATATTTCAAGAATGATACTATGGCTTTAATTGGTTATGGTTCTCAAGGTTATGGTCAAGGTTTAAACTTAAGAGATAATGGTTTAAATGTTATCATTGGTGTTAGAGAAGGTGGTGCTTCATGGAAGGCTGCAATTGAAGATGGTTGGGTTCCAGGTGAAAACTTATTCTCAATTAATGAAGCAATTGCAAAGGGTACTATTATTATGAACTTATTATCTGATGCTGCACAATCTTCAACTTGGGCTGAAATTAAACCACAAATTACTGAAGGTAAAACTTTATACTTCTCTCATGGTTTCTCACCAGTTTTCAAGGATTTAACTAATGTTGACCCACCAACTAATGTTGATGTTATTTTAGCTGCTCCAAAGGGTTCAGGTAGAACTGTTAGATCTTTATTCAAAGAAGGTAGAGGTATTAACTCATCTTATGCAGTTTGGAATGATGTTACTGGTAAAGCTGAAGAAAGAGCAATTGCTTTAGCTGTTGCAATTGGTTCAGGTTATATTTACCAAACAACTTTTGAAAAGGAAGTTTACTCTGATTTATATGGTGAAAGAGGTTGTTTAATGGGTGGTATTCACGGTATGTTCTTAGCTCAATATGAAGTTTTAAGAGAAAATGGTCATTCACCATCTGAAGCTTTCAACGAAACTGTTGAAGAAGCAACTCAATCATTATATCCATTAGTTGGTAAATATGGTATGGATTACATGTATGATGCATGTTCTACAACTGCAAGAAGAGGTGCTTTAGATTGGTACCCAATCTTCAAGGATAACTTAAAACCAGTTTTCCAAAAATTATATGCATCTGTCAGAGATGGTTCAGAAACTCAAAGATCATTAGATTTCAATTCTCAAGCTAATTACAGAGAAGAATTAGAAAAGGAATTAGAAGTTATCAGAGGTATGGAAATCTGGAAGGTTGGTAAGGAAGTTAGAAAATTAAGACCAGAAAACGTCTAAATTTTTTAAATTTAGTTAATATTAATTAAAATAGTCAGCCGAATGACTTTAATTTAACTTTCAATGCATTATAGCACTTTACTATTACATTTAACAAAAAAAACCGTTTTTTTTTATTACTTTTACTCTTTTATCTTTTCATATTTATTATTCTCATCTTCTTGATTGTATTTCCTGGTATATAATTTTCTCATGTTTAATGAATAAACAGCGTCGATTCCATTTTTTTTTAAAGAAAAAGAAGAAAAAAAAAATATAGAGATCAAACCAGTAATCAATTAATTATTTAACTATGGATGACCCACCACCTCCCCCTCCTGAAGTCGGGGTTTGAAGTGACACCACAGTAGAAGAGACGAAAGAAGAAAAATATTAAAGTTCGCGGTTTGGAACAAATTAAAAGAGAAAGAGAGCAAAAAAAAAAAAAAAAAAGTGTGGAAAATAAAGAGTTATTTGGTTGGATGATATAATAATATAATAATGAGGAGTAAATTATGAGTTTATTTATTGAAATGTATATAGATAGTGTTAAATACACAAATAGTTAATTCAAAGTTTAAAAATAACAAAATCATAAAAGTACAAAATTTAAATTTAAATTTAAATTAAAATAATAATAAATATAACAATATAAAAATATAATAATATGTCTATACCAGAACCAAAAAACGGAACACTACGACTTGGATCAACAGCTCCAAATTTTACAGCAGATACATCTATTGGTGAGATTAATTTTTATGATTATATAGGTAATGATGGTAGTTGGTGTATTCTATTTTCACATCCTGATGATTTTACACCAGTTTGTACTACTGAACTTGGAGCATTTGCAAAACTTGAACCTGAATTTACTAAAAGAAATGTTAAATTAATTGGATTAAGTGTTAATGATAGTGAATCACATCGTCTTTGGATTAAAGATATTGATGAAATTACAGGTAGTAATTTAAAATTTCCAATTATTGCAGATCCATTAAGAGAAATTGCATTATTATATGATATGATTGATTATCAAGATGCAACTAATATTGATGATAAAGGTGTACAATTAACTATTAGATCAGTTTTCATAATTGATGATAATAAAAAAATTAGATTAATAATGACTTATCCTGCAAGTTGTGGTCGTAATACAGCTGAAGTTTTACGTGTTGTTGATTCATTACAAACATCTGAGAAACATAAAAGAAAGATAACGACTCCAATTAATTGGGTACCTGGTGATGATGTTATTATTGCACCAACAGTTTCAGATGATGAAGCTAGAAATATATTCCCAAAATTCAGATCTATTAAACCATATTTAAGACTTACACCACTTTCTAAAGAACTTTAAGTTGTCCATCACGTGACCCACCGTCACGTGACAGATTACATAATCTTATACTTTGTTTTCTCTTCAATTTTTCTTCAATTTTTTTTCAATTTTCTATTTTTAGTTATTTAATTATTATTAAATTATTGAATTATTAAATTTTCAAGAGCCGCTGCCGCCCTTGCCAACTAAGAACCCCCTTGAAATTTACAAATAAACAAAGGAATTTTAATTAATTTTCTTTTTTTTTTTTTTTTCTTTTCTTCCCCCCTTTTAATTGTATTTGTTTCAATATTTTTTATTTTAATTTTTACTGTATTACTGTAATTTTTTAAAATTAAAATATTAAAATTAAATTATATCAAATAATTAATAAATAAATAAATAAAAAGATTATTATATTTCTTCTTCTTTTTCTAAATATTAAAATAATAACAGAACAACAACACGAAGTTTTTTTTTAAAATGGAACACGCGGCATTTTTTTAATTTCTTTTTATTTTTTTAATTTCTTTTTATTTTTTTTTATTTTTTAATTTTTTATTTATTTTTTTTGTTGTCATTTTTTGTTGTTGATTCTTTTTGCTTTTTTTTTTTTGCTTTTTTTGCTTTTTTAGTTTTATCACCCCTTTGATGTGATTATTGTTGCTTTCCCTTTAACTTGTAAATATATTTTAAATTATCAACGATAAATAGTGAATAGATTTGTTTTATATTAATTAGATTGGCTTTTCTACATATTTGTTTTGTATCAGTTTAGTTCAGTTCATTTCATTTTATTTTTTTTGCTTGATTTTGTTTTTAACCTGGGTTTCACTTCATTTCCTTTATTAATTTTCAGTTTTACCTGATTAATATTGATAGAATTATAATAGATATAAATATCTCATCAACTTGATTCATAAGTTATTAGAAAAGAATTAATTAATCTTTGTCTTTACTATATATATATATACCCCTCTATTCATAATTATGTCCTCATATTCTGATACACGAATGGAATCAAAAATAAATATAGATCAAGATGTGTATATTTCTCAAGGTTTTTTCATGAATAACAATAATTTTAATAAAAATCGCCGACATAATTATTTATCAACTTTAATAAAGATGATAATAGTTTTCTTTTTCATATTATTTACATTATTCACAATCTTCAATCCTTTAATATCACCACTTTTAATTAATAATAGATCAGATAGTTCAGTATCTGATGATAATGAAATTTTAAATAAAACAACATCAACTTTAAATGAGGAAAATATTTCAAATTCAATTAATGAAAATACTTTAATACCTGTTTTCTATAATCAAGAATCATTACAAAATATTGATGATTCTTCAAATCATATGGTTGATCAAGCTAATGTTATTATACGTAATATTATGCAAGGATCAAATAATGCAATCATGCCACGTTTTAAAATTGAAAAAAGAGCTGATGAATCAAATTCTTCTGCTTTAATTACTGATTTGAATTTTCAATCTTCTTCAACATCTTCTTCATCTTTAACTACTGCATCTTCATCTTCATTGTCAGAATCATCTTTATCATCTTCAACATTTTTAACTTCAACATCTTTATCATCTTCATTATCAGTTGATTTTATTTCATCATCTTCTGCTTTAGAATTCTCTTCAGTTGTTTCATTCTCTTCTTCATCCTCAACAACATCAACATCAACTCCTTTATCTTTCTCATTGGTATCCACATTAATCTCTTCCTTCTCCTCTTCATCCTCTTCATCCTCTTCATCCTCTTCATCCTCTTCATCATTATCAACATTATTCTTTTCATCATCATCATCACCTTTTTCATCATCATCATCATCATTGTCATCTTTCTCTTCATCACATTCATCAATAATCACTTCATCATCTATTTCATCTTCATCATCTTCATCAGCTTTATCATCATCTATTTCATCCTCTTCATCATCATCGTCTTCATCGACTTTGTCATCATCATTGTTTTCTTCAATAATTCCTTCTACTTCATCATCTATCATTACATCATCATCATCATCATCATCATCCTCTTCATCTTCTTCATTTATATTCCCTTCATCAACCTCCTTCTCATCAACCTCAAGTTCCTCTTCAACATCTTCTTCACCATCTTCATCAATTTCAGTGTTTTCTTCAAATAATAAATCATATATTGTTTTAGCTTCAACAACAATTATGAACAGTGCTAGTACTGTAACATTGTTTCATACTATTACAGCATCATCTTCACTAAATAATAAAACTTCTGGATTATCTGATAAGAATAGAGATATTGCTATAGGTGTTTCAGTTGGTTTGGGTATTCCAATAGTGATTACAGTTATATTTGTCATCTTATTATTGTATCGTCGTAAACAAAGAAATTCTGTAAGGAATTATGTTGATTCAAATGGTAGAGATGCTGGAATTGCAATTGAGGATGGTAATTCTCTTACACGTGCATTACGTCGTGTATTGATTGGCTTCCCAACGCTGAAAAATAATCCAACTAATGGTGACTTTGATGATGATATACCCGAAGATCTAATAAATGAACCAAAACCAAATTTAGGTACCCTCTCTAATAAAAATGAATTTAATAATGATAATGGCAATGTATCTTCAGGTTTTGTTGTTAATAGGCCGAA
>JAJMES010000009.1:0-79382 GCA_030574275.1 Pichia sporocuriosa
CAATCAGATCAATTTCTCGTCATTTCGCTCCTTTTTCTTTTTTTTCCCCTATTCTCTTCTGCAATATTTTTTTTATTTTTTTATTTATTTTTATTTTGATTTTTCTGTCGGCTCTGATCTTTAATTTGTAAATGGCTCATTGATCTATACGGATTGATTGGATATACACATAAAATTGTTAGATCTATATTATAACAATGATTTCAATGCATCCATTTACCACTCAAAAAAGAAACAGATCTTTGAAAGATGGTACAATTGGAAGGAAAAGAATACCCAGTAACTCCAGATCAACGGTTAATAGGCAAAATGGAGACAATCACAATGGCGTTAAAGGTAAAGAAAGAGATAATGATGACGATGAAGATGAAGATGATGAAAATATTAGAATTTTGAGTAAAGAAGACTTTGAAAATGCCATTAAATTAGTCACAAATAACAAGATCAATAATACAAATACATGGGAAGTTCCACTTATCGAATATTTTTATGATATGAATCATCTGCGATCTGACGATGGTGTTTCAATTAATTTCCAAATGGCATCCGCAACATTAGATGGATGTACAAAAGTTATATCTAAAAGGGTAGATTCTGTTGCAGTAGATACCGACGCGTTGATTCAAATTTTAGCAATTAATGAGGATTCTAAGACTAAAAAGAAGAAACGAAGGATAAATGGGGATGATGATGATGATGACGAAGAAGATGATGAGAAAAATGACCCAAATTATCAGAATGCGAAACCAAAGCGTCATTTAAAACAAAACGATGATGATAACAAACATTTAGTTTCTGTAGAGAAAATTAAATATAATGATCGTCATATTCAATTTGCTACTATTGATCCGGTATTTCGTAAAATGCTTGCAGATTTTGATGAAGGAGGTGCAAAATCTTTGTTGTTGAATAGCTTACGTGTTTCAACCAATGGTAGGGTACTGTTAGATGATGCAACAACAAAAACTTCTATATTTGACGACAAAGAGAATTCCGAAAAAAATGACTTAGTTTTGGATAACTCAATAGTGAAAAATGAGACAAAGGAAGATAGTTCCATGGATATAGATGATAATACTACCAAAGTTAAGCAAGAAGATTTTCAAAATGTTGCAGCCTTAGTCTCTTCATTCAAAAACATAGTACATGAAAACAACTTTAATGATCTTGATATCTGTGAAGAAATTAGGGAGATTAAATCAAGTATAGAAGATATTGATTATGGTAAAAAATACTTGAGCAAAATATCTGAAAAAATAGAACGAGACAATGTACAAGAAGAGGAGATGCCGATGCCACAGTTTAATGTTGAATATGATTATGACATTGATAATTTTGATCTAAATAATGAACCAGGAGATAACTATAATTTATCAGAAAATACACATTTGGATTCTGTTTTACCGGATTTGAATCCTGAACCTTATGAGCCTTTTAACTATACTGGTGTTAAAGATAATGATAATGACAATGATGTTTCAATGTTAGATGAAGAGGAAATAATAAAAAAAGAATCGCTTTTAATGGCTGAATTGGACAAACGTTCAAATACACGAAGTAAACAACATTGGAAAATTCGTGCATTTAATAATAGTAATAGTAATAATAATAATACTTACAGCTTAATCAACAAAGAAATTAATGATCCTTTTAAAAACAATAATGATGGGGTACAAACAAATACAGGAAACAATACAGAGAAAGATGTTTCCTCATCGAAAAATAAATTAAATAGAAGAAAAAAGAATGAATTTATTATTGATTTTATGAATGATTCTGAAGCAACAGATACATCTACATTATTTGAAAAGCCAACACGCCCATTGAAACGTTTGAACCCAGATAAAATCAACTCGGATATTACAACACTACCTGATTTGAAGACATGGAACTCGGAACGACTAGTGAAATCATTGTTAAAACCAAAGCGTAGATTTAAGAATATTTTTACCAAAAGAACAAATAAATCACTATCATCTGGAATAAATGCAGATCGTGATTTCTGGGCTGCAAAATATAACGATCAGGACATAATGCAAAAAGACGCTCTTGACGAAGATGCTGCTGATTTCCTCTATGAAGTCATGGATAAGAAAACAGAAGAAGATTTATCAGATGACAAAGTGAATAGTGAGGTGGGCGGTGATGATGATTTTGGTATGGATAATGATCCCGGAGATTACGATTTTGATGCACCAATTGGTGATGAGTTCCCTGTTATTGAACCACACGATTCTTCTGATCAAGCACAGGATTCACATCAACAGACTTTGAAATCCGAAATTATTCCCGCACGAAGGTCTTCTTGGCGTAATGACTCAATTCATTTTGAGAAACGTTCTAAAAAAATCAATGTTCGTCTATTGAAACAAAATTTGTGGGAGGCAACTAAAATTCACGTCGCATTAGATGATGTTAAAAATCAAAGCTATATGGCTGAAGGTAACGAAACACAAATGTCGGGAAGTATCGATATAAGACTTTCGGATATCGTGAAAGATACCATTGAGAAGTACGAGGGAAGGGAAAAATCTGATTTATCGACTTCATTTTTTTTTATTTGCATGTTGCATATAGCTAACGAGGAAGGTTTGTCGATTGAAAAAACAGATGACCTCAGTGATCTAATTATCCATCCCAGCGGGAATTGAAAACCAATCTGAACTTTTATAGACTGTATTTTTAGTATCGATTAATCTTTCGTAATATTTTGAAAAATACAAAGTCAGAATTATTTATATAGCATTATTAATCATTAAACTTGGAAATAAAAAAAAATCAGGATCTCAAACTCAAAGAAAATGTGTTAATAGTCTAATCAATCAATTTCATCAAAGTCAACACCATTTTGTGCCACACGACGGTTCAAATCACCTTCTTCATGAGCAACTCCATTAGCAAAATTATCATCACCTGCATCATTGTCAAAACCATTACTTTCATCCTCTTCATCTCTTTCATCTTCGTCCGCATTTGATAAAACTTTCATATTCTTATAATATGCTTGTTTTGCCTTATCCCTAACTTTTGACCAAACTTCGATTAAATATGATACTGTGACGTAAAGTGATAATAAATTGAGCGCTGCACAATTAAACCAAGCTTCAATTCCAAAGTAGTCTTTAATATCAAAAAAGACTGAAATTTTATAGAATATTTTTGGAAGTTCATAATCAAATATGATTTCAAGAACAAGATGGTCACTATCTGTAACGATCTTATTAGATGAAAAAAGTCTACTTGCTTCCTTGTCTTGAGTGAAAACATTCCAGCTCGAAATAGAGTCACTTTTAAAGGGAAATATCTGTTCGTAAATAAAATTAACTAATCTTATCGCAACCAATATTGCACATAAATAGTAATATTTTTTTATCTGTTGCATTTTACTTGACAGAAGCGTGTAAATCAGCGGCATATATGCGTATATTTGCATGGTGATCCAAGGTGAAGCATCTTTTTTCAACAAACATCCAACAAACGGACGGGAACAAAGTGCGACACAGAAAATGATAATAATTTGTTGTGCAAGAAGAGTAAGCAATACACGAAGAAAAATGTTGTTTCTAAGAAAAATCCTGATTTCATCCTTTATTTTCCTTATATTGTGAATTAAAATTTTGTGAATTGCGGCAAATTTTCCATTATTTGATGAAATTGCCATTTTTAGAGCACCATATTGTTGTGATGAATAAACCCAAAATACTTTATAATTGATTAATATAATTATAGTGAATAAAACGCTGTAAATATCAACTTTGTAAAATTCTGTTGGTAAACCAAGTAGCAATTCCAAACCAGTAATTTTAAAAAATGTTTTTCCAATAAAAATATTAGCAATATAAAAAGCAAATGTAATCATCAGGGATGCAAGCCACAGATATAAGAAAAATCCGAATAATCTCATTTTAAAATTAGGTGGTCTGTAAACAATCATATAAGTTGTAACATCCATTGGATCCACATCATTATATGGATTGTATTTTTCATCATCATCAGGGTATTCAGGAAGAGGAGCAAGAAGTTTATCAGATTTAGTAACTGGAACAAATAATGTCCTGACAAATTTTCTTGCAACATGATCATCATTTGGAGCACGAACATAATTACCATCAGGGACAAAGCAACACAATGCATTTGGATTATTTGAAAAATATGCATCTGTCTCTGTTTGCAGAATTGGATTATTGAAATCTGGAACAGCCTTGGAAAATCTTGCAAAAAAATTCTTATATATGATTTTACCACGTTCTTCAGCAAAATCTTTATCAAGTAAGAAGGAAGATAAACGTAATCTTTTGCAAGTATACTTAAATATAACTTTCCAGTATTCGCATAATGCATTTTCAAGAGAACTTCCAATAATGAAAATTAAGGCAAAAGATGCCCTTTCATAAAAAATACTGTTATAGAATGGTAATACTTTAATTGGACTAAACACACGAATCCCCCATGAAACCAAACTAAATTCAACATGAATATAAATACTGTAAACAGCAGCAGATAGTAAGATTCTTGAGAATCTTAAAGAAAATGGTCTCATGAGAGCATCATGAACAAGTTGAAAATTTGGGTCATCAGATGGTCGAATAAAGAATAAGACACCATCTCTTAATATTTTGGAACGAACCATTGAAACATATGATGCAAAAAAATACATAAAAAATGTTCCCATGAACCATTTTGGAATTAAACCATATACATATGATCCAAAAAATGGAGGATCTAATTTGTAGTTGTAAATATCTGAGTTAAAAATGGGACTTAAAGCAAATTCTATTTGACTACCACAAAATAATGGGAAAAGTACCCATTCGATACCAATCAATACCAAAACTTTAACAACCGAAGTAATCTGAAGCAAAATAATATAAATCATTCTATAATTTCCTGCCAATGGATTACTCTGTGTACAACTTCTTTCCATTTTCTTCATACACAAATGAATAACCAATCCAACAAATGCATAACCTACTAAATTGACCAAAATACGTTCCGTTAATGAAGATGTTGGCTTCCATTCAATAGAATTTATATATGTATTCATTAATGGTGAGTAAATGTTTCTTTCAAAAAATGCCAAAACTAATTTAGGAACAATACTATTTTCATAAAAGTCGAAAACATATCCTGCTGTTGATGATTGAATTATTGTTTCCAAATAAGGAGCAAAATAAGGATATGTTAATTTATATAATTTTGACAATGGAGATACAACAGATGCATCGATAAAAATCAAAAATATAATACCTTGGTAGGTAGGGATAAGTTTAAAACATGTCAACACAAGAGCTGATATAAGATTTGCAAGTAGGGTGAGTTGTAGAATAAAGGTAATATTTTTTGGGCCATCCCACATACCTTCGGGTTGATCATTCACTGCATTATTTACAACATGATTTCTGTTTTCATCAATATTTATATTTATATTTTGATTTGGAATTGGAATTGGAATTGCATTGGCATTATCATTTCTATCAAAATTTTGATTTTGATTTTGATTTTGATTTTGATTTACATTCAGATTTTGCAAAATATTACCAATTTGTTCGTCAAATAAACCATCAATTTCTGGATTTTGACCAATTCCACCCCTAATTATATCTGCACGTCTTACCATATCTGCACGTCTTTTCCTATCTATTGTTTTTAATCTTTCTAACTCATCAATACCAATCATTTCATTATTTTGAAAATTTTGTAAAAATTCCAAATCATCAGTATATTTTTCATGTAAATTTGGATCTTCCATTAAAATATTAATATCATGTAATGATGCTTGAAGTATATTATGAATATCATTATTAGTCATAATATAAAATGGATCATCCCAACCAAGTGCTTCATATTGTCTATTAACTTCCCTTTCAACTTGAGCCTCTTGGAAAGATCTAAGAAATTCTCTTCTTCTATGTTGTTCTAAAAGTTCAACCAGTTTAACCCTTTTAGGTTCCATGCCAATTTTTTTATTAATAATTTTTTGAAATCCTTCATCTCCAATAAATGTATTTTGAATTAATACCATTGAACCTAATATAACACAATAAATAACTGCAATTATTTGTCCACGAAAAATACTTTTTTTATAAAATAGTAATAAATTTTCAAGAAAATCATCAGTATATGGTGAATCATTGAAAAGTAATGGGGCATATGAATCACCAGTTGGGACAGGAACTCCTAATTGCCAATCCACAATTTTATCTAATGAAGAAATAACAAATGGAACTTCAATAGCAGCACAAAATCCCATCAAAAAATATTTTACAAATTCATATTGGAAAATAACCAAATCCTTCAAACCTTGTTTAATGATAACAAGTAAAGGAAGAGAAGTTGGTACACCATCTTTATATATAATTTTAAAATTGAATTTGGTATGACATATATCACAAATCTCTTTATTTGAATGTTCCAACCAAAATTGAAGACAATCTTGATGAATGTATTTAATTGAACCCCTACATTTACATGGATGAAATAGAGGTTGATCTGGAGTTCCTTCACATCTGCAAACTCGACAAAACTTTTCACTATCCATTGTTGTAAATGTATTGTTTACCTGATAAGTTTATCTTATGATATAATGTAAGGTTAAAATTGGATATGATATGTGTATAATTTGGCTGAGCATATATACATATATGCCAATTGTAATAGGCCTATATTATAATAAACAAGATTGAACTTGAAAAAAAAAAATAAAAAAATAAAAAAAGAGGAGCGAATAGTCCAAAAAAGGACAATTTTCCTCTTTTTCCTCTTTTCCTCTTTTTTTTTCTTGTTTTTTCTTGTTTTTTTAATTCTTCTGTTGGGTCGATCGAGATGAATTTTTTGAATTTTCATTTATTACCTTTTTTATTTTTCAATATCTGTAGTTGTTTATTATTGATATTATTGATATTATTGGTATTTTTATATATATTATATATTAGATAATTTACTGTGGATAGAATGAATGAATCTGAAATTGTAGATAATGTTGTAAGTACTACAGATTTTGAATTAGATGGATTAGAAGATCTAGATAAGAGTATTGATTTTGACAATATTGATATGACCACTGGTAAGCATAAACTCGATGAAGAAAAACATGAAACAGAAAATACAAACGATATAAGAGAAGAGGAAAATATTGAAAATACAGGTGGTGATAAGAAGAGACAACATTTAGAAGACAATCGATTGGATAGTTTACTTGATACATCAGATTTGGATACATTTTTGAAAGCAATTCCAGTAATAAATTCAATAGAGGGTACGCCTGAAGTGGATGGTAATATTGAATTATCAAAAGATAAAGATAAGAACATGGATAAAGAAAAGGATAAGGATAAAGATAAGGATAAAGATACGGAGAAAGAAGTAAAATTGGAAGAAAAGGTTGACAATATAGGATTAGAAATGAAAAATATATCAAAAGATAGTAGTATAAATGATGTTGAATCTAAAATAAAGAATGATACAATTACTACAGTCAATGAAAATATACCAAAATCTAAACCGAAAAAGAAACATAATTCATATGGATGGAATAGGAATGATGAAATACAACCTGTTGATGAAAATGGAATACCACTTGATATAGTCAAAGCAAGGGAATATTTAAATGAAAAATTTGAAAAAATTCATGATGTTAATTTATCAAATAGGTTATTACAAAAAAAGCAAGAAGAAGATGAAGGTATACAAGGATATAGTGAAAGTGATAGTGAAGAAGATTTTGAAGATTTATTAGAAATATTTGATATAAATCCTGATGAAATGTCACTTGATTTATCATTAAATGAGAAAAGAAAATTATTAATTGATAATATGGATGATAACCAATTAAAAAGATATGAATTTTTTAGGAGAACAAATTTAAATATTGGAGGTATTAAAAAATTAATTAATAGTATAACAGGTGTAAGTGTTACAAGTGATTTTGCCAAATTACTTGGTGGTGTTGGTAAAGTTTTTGTTGGTGATATTGTTGAAATGGCTAAAATTGTCCAAAGAGAAGAAAGTGAATCTAGGGTAAGTCAACAAATTTTATATAAGAATGAATTACAAAAATATGAGAAAGAATTAATAAAATTTAATAATAAAAAAGAAAAAGAAAAAGAAAAAGAAAAAGAAAAAGAAAAAGAAAAAGAAAAAGAAAAAGATAAAGATAAAGATAATGATAAAGATAATGAAGATCAAATTTTATTACCAAAGAAACCAATTGCACCATCATTTTATGAAACTTTATTACAACTTGAAACAGGTGCAAGTTTAGTCAATATACGTAGGAGGGTTGATACATTTAACAATTTTAGAGTTGTCATACCACGTGAAACTGCCCAATTGACCCCTGATCACGTGCGAGAAGCGTGGCGTAGAATTTTCAATGATAATAATAGTACTAGTGGCGGTGTAGCACCTGATGTAACACAAAAGTGGCGTATGAATGGAAGTAAAAAATGTCTTTTTTGAGAAAGGAAGAAAATTCTGGAAAATTCTACAAACAAAAACTACAAACAAAAACTACAAACAAAAAATGAGGGGAAAATTTAAAAAAAAAAAAAAAATTTTTCGGAGTTAATTAAATTTAAAAATTAATTTCAATTCCGAATGTTCCAGAGAGAGAGAGAGAGAGAGAAAAAAAAAAAGAAAAAAAAAGAAAATTCTAGTATATTCTATATAGAGGGAATGGATGATATGGTCTGATTAAGTATGATTTTAATTTTATAAATTATAAATTATAAATTATAAATTATAAATTATAAATGCCTATATATATAGTGGACTTATTCCTGTTTTATATTTTACTTTTCTTCTTTTTGTTTTAACTTCTATTTGATTATTTTAATTTTTTTTTTTTTATTATTATTATTAACAAACTAAAAAAACAAAAAACAAATAAAAAACAAATAAAAAAAAATAATAAAAACATGTCGAAAGCTGTTGGTATTGATTTAGGTACTACATATTCTTGTGTAGCACATTTTACAAATGATAGGGTTGAGATTATTGCAAATGATCAAGGTAATAGAACCACTCCATCTTTCGTTGCTTTTACAGATACTGAAAGATTAATTGGTGAAGCTGCTAAAAATCAAGCTGCAATGAATCCAACAAATACTGTCTTTGATGCAAAGAGATTAATTGGTAGAAAATTTAGTGATGCAGAAGTTCAAACTGATATGAAACATTTCCCATTTAAAATTGTTGATAAAGGTGGTAAACCAAATATTCAAGTTGAATATAAAGGTGAAACAAAAGTTTTCACACCAGAAGAAATTTCTTCAATGGTTTTAACTAAAATGAAAGAAACTGCTGAAGCTTATTTAGGTACAGAAGTTAAAGATGCTGTTGTTACTGTTCCAGCTTATTTCAATGATTCTCAAAGACAAGCAACTAAAGATGCTGGTACAATTGCTGGTTTAAATGTTTTAAGAATTATTAATGAACCAACTGCTGCTGCAATTGCTTACGGTTTAGATAAAAAAGATTCTGGTAAAGGTGAACATAATATTTTAATTTTTGATTTAGGTGGTGGTACTTTTGATGTTTCTTTATTATCAATTGATGAAGGTATTTTTGAAGTTAAAGCAACTGCAGGTGATACTCATTTAGGTGGTGAAGATTTTGATAATAGATTAGTTAATCATTTCTCAACTGAATTTAAGAGAAAATATAAAAAAGATTTAACTAATAATCAAAGAGCTTTAAGAAGATTAAGAACAGCTTGTGAAAGGGCAAAGAGAACTTTATCTTCTTCAGCTCAAACTTCAATTGAAATTGATTCATTATTTGAAGGTCAAGATTTTTATAGTTCAATTACAAGGGCAAGATTTGAAGAATTATGTGCTGATTTATTTAGATCTACTTTAGATCCTGTTGAGAAAGTTTTAAAAGATTCAAAATTAGATAAATCTGCAATTGAAGAAATTGTACTTGTTGGTGGTTCAACTAGAATTCCAAAAGTTCAAAAATTAGTTTCTGATTTCTTTAATGGTAAAGAACCAAATAAATCAATTAATCCTGATGAAGCTGTTGCTTATGGTGCTGCAGTTCAAGCTGCTATTTTAACTGGTGATCAATCTTCAAAAACTCAAGATTTATTATTATTAGATGTTACTCCATTATCTTTAGGTATTGAAACTGCAGGTGGTGTTATGACTAAATTAATTCCAAGAAATTCAACTATTCCATCAAAGAAATCTGAAATTTTTTCAACTTATGCAGATAATCAACCAGGTGTTTTAATTCAAGTTTTTGAAGGTGAAAGAGCAAAGACAAAGGATAATAATTTATTAGGTAAATTTGAATTATCTGGTATTCCACCAGCTCCTAGAGGTGTTCCACAAGTTGAAGTTACATTTGATATTGATGCAAATGGTATACTGAATGTTTCTGCACTTGAAAAGGGTACTGGTAAAACTCAAAAGATTACTATTACTAATGATAAAGGTAGATTATCTAAAGATGACATTGAAAGAATGGTTTCAGAAGCTGAAAAGTTTAAAGAAGAAGATGAAAAGGAAACAAAGAGAATTACCGCTAAAAATCAATTGGAATCTTATGCTTATTCATTAAAGAACAGTGCAAGTGAAGCACAATTTGCTGAAAAGGTTGGTGCTGAAGATAAAGAAAAATTAACTAAGAAATGTGAAGAAATTATTGAATGGTTAGATTCAAATCAAACTGCATCCACAGAAGAATTCGAGGATAGAATGAAGGAATTAGAACAAGAAGCTAATCCAATTATGCAAAAATTATATGCTGCAGGCGGTGCAGCTCCAGGTGGTGCAGCTCCCGGTGGATTCCCTGGTGCAGGTGGTGCAGGCGGTGCAGCTCCAGAACCAACTGGTCCATCAGTTGAAGAAGTTGATTAGTCGATGAGATTATGAATTTTTTTAACAACAAAAAAAGAAAAAAAAAAAAAATTAATGGCTATATTTTCTTTGTTTTTATTTATACCTTTTCATTTATTTATATATATATATATATAATTATATTTTAATATTACGACTTTTAAATTTATCAATTAAATAAGATAATACCCGTAATAAGATGCTGAAATAACTCCTAAAGCTGCAAGTGACAAAGGTACCGTTTTTTGGAATTTTGTGGCAAAACATCTTGCAAGGCCAGCAATTAGTAAAATTAAGGATGCACTGAATGATGTGATCAAACCAGATCCTCTACCCTTTGAAGATAATGCACCACCGACAAAGTAAAGTACAGCAACCGATCCACCAGCTAATAATGATGGAATGGAACCTTTCTTGATATAACCCATCAATGCACCAATTAAAGTAAGAGAACCGAGTAAATATGATGAAATTGAAACCTGTTTTTATTTCAGTTAGTAATAATTATTTGAAAGTATATAATTATCATATTAAAACTTACCATTGTTTATTATTAATATCCTTCTTTGTTTTTTTTTTTTTTTTGCCTTGAATCAATCTTAAACTATAGTCTTATTATAATCATGTTCAAATCATTATAATTGTCATGAGAAATATTTATTTTCCTAACTGGCCTGAAAGATAAGATGTGTCAAAAGAGAGGTCGATCGACGGTGTGTACAAAAGATTTTTTTTTTTTTTTTTTTTTTTTTCGTTTTTACAAAATTCTTGGAATTTAAACGCGTCTGCTATTTATTTATATGTGTACATGATTGATTTCATTTTGGCGTTTTGGAATGGTGGCTCTTGTTTAATTCTTTACAAGATCAGAGTATAACGATAAGGCAAGATTGTGAATAGAATAAAATGGGGAGATTAGTGGGACTGGAATTAAATAATTTTAAGTCATACAAGGGGAAAACTCTTGTTGGTTTTGGTACTTCTTATTTCACATCGATCATTGGTCCTAATGGTTCAGGTAAATCCAATATGATGGATGCAATCTCGTTTGTTTTAGGTGTTAGATCTAATCAATTACGTTCTAAAAATATCAAATCGTTGATATATCGTGGAAGGATCAATTTTGAGGAAGAAAATAAAGGTATCGATAATGATGATTTGGACATGGATAGTGATGTCGATATGGATTTAGATGATGATCATAATGGTTCTGATCCGACATCTGCTTATGTTGCTGCTATCTATGAGAAGGACAACAAAGAGGTGTTGAATTTAAAAAGAGAAATAAATTCAGATGGATCCAGTTCTTTTATAATCAATGGAGTTACTGTTTCTGTTAACCAATATTTAAAAGTTTTGAAAGAGGAGAATATTCTAATCAAGGCAAAAAATTTTCTAGTTTTTCAAGGTGATGTTGAAAAAGTGGCATCTCAATCACCGCATGAATTGACGGGAATGATTGAGAATATTAGTGGCTCAATTAACTTGAAAAAGGAATTTGATGAGTTAAAAGACGAAAAAGAGAGGGCACATGATATTACCGCTTTAAAAAATTCACAAAAGAGGAATTTGAAAGAAGAAATCAAAAATTTAAAGGCAAAATGTCTTGAAGCTGACCAATTTGATAAAAAAACAAAAAATTTAGAAAACATGATTGTTTTAAAATATTTATCTAGATTAGATTATGATGATAGAATGTTAGATAAATTGCAATATGATTTAGAAGCTAAAAATGAAGAATTGGAGAAACTCTCTGTTGGAATTGAAACAAAGCAAGAACAATATAAAGATTTCATACGTACACAATCAGATGAACATATGACAATTAAAGAGTATGAATCAAAAATTGAAAATGACGAATCAACATTAAAATCCATAAAAACTACATTGATTCCTTTGGAATCAGAATCTTCTCAACTTGATAAAAAAGTAAAAGATTACGATAAAAGAATTAAGCAATTGGAACTTGAAAAGGATGAACAGGAAATGGTTGTTAATGAGGCCAGTGATCTTTTATCTACTATACAAACTGCCTATGAAAATTTTAAATTTAATAAAGAACAGGAAGAAGAAGAGGGAAACAACGACAAGGAAAATTCGTTTATTTCGTCATATACATCAAACCTTGAGATGTTGACTGAATATAATAAACTTCGAGATGAATTTTTAATTAAAGCTGGTGATAGAGAGCTTTGTCTACGTGATTTGAATGATGATAAAGACTCATTGGTTACTGAAATAGATTCTATAAAATCTTCAAAAAATATTGTACTTTCAAGAATTAGCGATTTGGAATCCAAGAAATCAATTTTTATATTGAAGAAGAAACAAGTAGAATCTCAATTGAATTCAAATAGTCTATCTATTAAGAATTATCAAAAAGAATTAAATTCGTTAGAATCTTTGCGTGTTTCAATAAAAACAAGAGAACAAGGTTTAAACACAGAATTGAAAACAGTTTTGCTTAGGTTGAATGAAATTAACGCTGTTCAAAGAGAAAGTGCAAGAGAAAGGAAATTACGTGAAACTTGCGCAACTCTCAAAAGATTTTTCCCCAGTGTTAGAGGTCTATTAAATGATAGTTGTAAACCAAAACAGAAGAAATATGGAATTGCACTTGCAGCTCTTCTGGGTAAAAACTTTGATGCAATTGTTGTTGACACAATTTCCACTGCTACTGAGTGTATTGAATATATGAAAGAACAGCGTTTAGGTGTTGCATCATTTATTCCATTAGATACTGTTAAAGTTCAACCACTTGATTCAAATCTTCGTAACTTGTCAGATAACGCACGTCCTATTATTGACACCATTTCATATCCACCTGAATTTGAAAAAGCAGTTCAGTATGTTTGTGGTAATTCTTTAGTCTGTGATACAATTGACATTGCAACTTCCCTACGTTGGGGTAGGGGTATCAAAACTAAACTGGTTACTTTAGATGGTGCCCTGGTTCATACCAGCGGTTTAATGACAGGTGGTGGTAGTGATAGCTTTAATTTCAAATGGGATAAATCTGAGGTTGGTTTGTTGACAGAACGTAAAGAAGAATTAAAATTGAAAATTACTGAACTTCATTCTAAAATACCTGATGATTTGAAAGATCGTGTTATATCTGAAGAAATTGAAAGCTTAGAATCCAGAATACCAGAATATGAAAGAAACTTGTCCGACATTTCAAGAGGATTGCGTGATACTGAAGTTGAACTTAATCATGAAATCCAGTTACGTACTGAAATGGATGATAAAATAACTGAATTGCAAAATGAGATTTCCAAAGTAAACAAGAAATTAGAAGGCGAAAATACAGAATTTACCAAAATTCAGAATCAAATTTATAAAGAGTTTTGTGAGGCTTATGGTTTTACTAATATCACAGATTATGAAACCAATTATAATGCAAAATTGATTGAGGAAACAAAAGAAAATGCCAAATACGTAAAAGAGATACAGAGATTGGAAACAAAACGTCAATTTGAAAAGGAAAGACTTGATGATTATAACATTAATTTGGGAAAATTGAAAGAAGACAGGGAAAATTTCTATCAAAGCTGGACTCAAATATCCAAAGAACTAACATCCGTTGAAGAAAAAATTGATGATATTAAGAGTGAGCTTGAAGTGACTAAAGAAGATTATAATAGATTAAAAAAGAAAGCCAAGAGTATGCTTTCAAAAGCAACAAGTATGGAATCAGAAATTGCTAATTTAAAAAGTGATATTAATGAAACAAAGAAGGAAATTACAAACATTGAAGAAAATATTGATACAATTAGACTTGATAAAAGAAATCAACTTGTCGATGCGAAACTTGAAAATGTTAAATTGCCATTAATATCAGGTTCTTTGGATGATATTCCATTAGAAGATGGAAGCAGAGGACAAGATGAAATCAGTCAAGAATGGAGTTCCTTATTATCTGATTTTGAAATTGATTATTCTAAGCTTGATCATGAATTTCGGGTTTTCATTGATGGAGAAGATGAGGAAGATAATGACGATTCTGAAATTGAATCATATAACACACACACATTAAATGTTATTGATGCCAAATGCAAACTTGAAATTGAAAAACTTGAAAATGAGGTCCGTAATATGCATCCCGATATTCGTGCACGTGAACATTTAGAAACTGCACAAGATAAATACAAAGAAGTTGAAGCTGAATTTTTAAATGCAAGAAATGATGAAAAAGAAATTGTTGCTAAATATGAAAAAATTAGTGAAGAGAGACACGAATTATTCATGAAAGCGTTTGATCACGTTTCGAATAATATTGATGATGTATACAAAGAATTAACCAAGTCAAAGGTTTCACCACTTGGTGGATCTGCATATCTCACACTTGAAGATGAGGATGAGCCATATTCGTCAGGTATTAAATACCATATTATGCCACCTTTGAAGCGTTTTAGAGATATGGAAAATTTAAGTGGTGGGGAGAAAACTATCGGTGCATTGGCATTGCTATTTGCTGTACACTCATTTCATCCATCACCATTTTTTGTGTTGGACGAAGTTGATGCGGCATTGGATAATTCAAACGTTAATAAAATTGCAAATTATATTTCTAAACATAGGGGCCCTAATTTTCAGTTTATTGTCATTAGTTTAAAAAACAATTTATTTGAGAGAAGTGACGCTTTAGTTGGTATCTATAGAGATCAAGAAATCAATTCCTCTAAAATTTTAACCTTGGATTTAAGAGATTATGCAGAGAAAGCTTAGCCTTTTACAAATTTTATCCATTTATTTGCTTTTTATAATATGTATATTAACAAAATATTTTAGAGATTATTTTCAAATTATTCTCTTATTAGGATTTATAAATTTACAAAAGATGACACAACGAAGTTAATATTTCAAACGTGTTTACTACCTTCTAAAGAATCTAACAAGAAAGCTGCCCACATATGCATTTTCAAAAAGAAATTCTCATCTTGCAATATTTCTACGATACTTTTAGCCTTTGGTAGCCCAGCTGAACGTCTCAAATAGATATCATGATTGTGTATGTCTTCAGTACGTATGTCAGACTGTTTACGGATTATCCGTGCACTTTTGAGGATATGATCCACTACCTTGTTTAGATTTGTCAGAATGAAAGTATAATTATTAGCAATGTCTTCCTCCCAGTTTGATGTGACAATGATTGAATATTTACGTTCAGATCCTCTTGCAGTCTTGTCAACAAGGGAAAAAGAAAGTGCTATTGAGTATCCATGTTTAGAATCTCCAAATATTATAGGTTTGCTCAAATCCGAGTTTGTCTCTGCCGTGAAAACCCGGACTATTGTCTGTCTTAACGACGAATACCTCTCGGTATATGTTGGGAACTGGGTTGACACAAAAAAAGTATTTTTATTTCTTTTTGATTGTGATTTCATTGTCATTGGTCTTTTTTTCTCGTGTTCTAGGTGTGTCGATGAGCTTAGAAGATTCGATATTTGATCTTCCAATGTCAAAGAACTTTTTGGTGAATTATTGGTATTGGTGTCGTCAATTTCAGAACTGATTCTTTGTTCCCTTGATGATATGGTATTGCTTTCTAATTCCTTTGGATCTTTATTCTGTGATGCTTGTGGTATTTTTAGCATACACGATTGGCAAAATTGAGATTCGGGAATATGTGGAGAATAAAAATTGGGCAAATTGTCAGCGTTATCAACTGTCTGTGTACACATGATCATCGATGGGCCATGTATTTCACAAAAATGGGAAAGTGATACAATAAATGTCATCCTGTGGTGTGAAATTACACAGATATATTATATTCCAGTAATATTGACTTCACTAATCACTCAAAATGCCTTCTATAAACTTATTCTATAAAAGATACCAATAGGTATATGTATTTTGTAAGAGCGTTTGTAATACATGTCTTCGAGGGGAACAAAACGATCTTTTTTAACTGGCTGCCCATTTGGGAATGTGTCCCGATAACCGAGAAGTGGAGGAAAAAAAAAATGTTTGGTTGATAATTGAACGTGGCTT
Organism: Pichia sporocuriosa; assembly: GCA_030574275.1. NCBI lineage: Eukaryota > Fungi > Ascomycota > Pichiomycetes > Pichiales > Pichiaceae > Pichia > Pichia sporocuriosa. Next base: position 16,836 of record JAJMES010000009.1, read on the forward strand.
ACAGTCATATTTTGTGTTCATGTGTTCATGTGCTCATCCATCTGTAAAATATCTGGTATACAGAAGCTGTTTACATTAGCAGAAAGAGTGGGAATATAAAGAAAACACATATGACCTCTGTTCCTCATCTGAGTAGGATTTCACAGAGGGATCATCTTGATAATATTGCTGGGGATATTGATCACCCACTGTTTACCGAGCTGAAATCAACAATACCCCCAAAACTCATTAAGATAAGGCATATAAGGTCAATTATTATTAAAAGGATTAGATTGAATCTCAAAAATTTGAAGAAAACTAATACGAATGACTTTGACAAAAGAGATTTAAATCCAGATGATACAACTAGTCATGAAAAACAATTTGATGATAATACTGAACAACGACGTCATAATTTAGCATCTATTACCACCGAAAATGGAGAAAGCAGACAGGTTATTCGTAAAGGAAAGTCTTCATACGATTTGAATTCTAAATTTAACTCGAGTATACCTGTATCAGAGGCATATGACGAAATTCAAGGTGATTCACCTTTGTCAAGAGACGACAATTTCATCAACATTAAAGTACAACATGCACAAAAGGATGACACCATTAATAATGTGGTTCTCAATCGACCCCATCATATACAACGACAGATTGATTCACAAACAACAAATTATGATACATTTTTTGATTGTTTTTATACTATTAACGATTTTTTGGACCTGAATAATCCGTACTTTGTTAGCCGAGTTTTCCCTTCACATGTTGAAATTGCGGATGAACTAGAACTACGTATCTTTTCCAACTCTGCGACTGTAAATTTATTTATCAAAAGTGAAACACACTCATGGCAGCTTTTATGCCAATATCATATTAAACTGTCCTTATTACTCAACTTAGGTGATGATTTACAGCTCATTGAAACAACTTTGAAAAATGTTGATAATCTTTTACTAATAAAACTTTCTGATGATTGTTATTATGCACTTCCTAACTCATCGATTTCCGCAGATGTCATAAAAAAACTTAAATCAAATTACATTAACAAAACAATTGAAAAAGTTGAAAACTTCCATTATAATCAATATATGTGTACGTATGATCAAATAATGACTTTAAATAATTACAGTCGGTGTATTCATGATTTATTGTACACCAAGCAAATATTAAATAACAAAATATCTTTGGAATTGACTAAAGAAACCAGTTTATATAAGATTTGCAGTTTACAAACCACTTTAGATACTTCAAACAAACATTTAGAAGCGTTAATTGACCAAAAATTGCACCATAACTACAATTTAAAGACAAAGATTGCACAACTAGAAATTCAGAAAAAAAAGCTACAGGACCGTATTAATCAAATGAAGTATCCTCCTAAAGTTCAGAAATCTGAAACAGGTATAGATATTGTCATTGAAATAAATTCTATTCAAAGTGAAGATAAGAATTTAGCAACTCTAATTAATCTTGAAAAGGCAAGGATATCATCAATGATCCAGTACATTTTCCCAATGCAGCCTATTGAGGGTAAACACGATTTTTCACTATTTCAAACATGTTTCCCATCTTCATTAATACCGCATCACAATTTTTCCGAGGATCTAGAAGCTATACCGATTATACCAATATCAACGATATCTTCTACTATAATTCAAAGATTAACACAAATTTCAAGGCCGCATTCAGAACGACTCAATTCATTAATTGGTAATATTGCCTTAATAATTGTTACTGTTGCAGACATTTTCAATATCTCATTACGATACCCTATTAAATATTTTGGATCCAACACATATATTAATGACCCTATTTCAAATATGAAAAATCCATTAGCAGATAAAATATTGAGTAAGCAGTTGAATGATCCATCAGCTACCAAAATGGCGACTATTTATCCACTATTTATTTGTCAGAATGCAACACTAGCTGTTAAATTTACATATGCGCTATTACTATTACGCAAGGATTTAGAACAGCTTTTTGAAACTGAAGAGATTGTTAAAGTTGGAGAATTTAATTTGCTCATTGCTTCAAAAATATGGCTTACCTGTGTAGAAGCATATTCCGATATGACTACCCTTGATGGAGATAATAGCGTTATGAACAATACAGAGGAGGAAAGTTTTGCAGATGTAAGCACTCTGGATGCAGCTAATAATAATAGTTTCATTGATGAGCAAATGTATCAAGATGCTGAAACTGAGAGAATTCAGAGCTTGGAACAAAATGTCAAATTTAGTATAGATGATAAGAAAGGTTCACCTTCACTGTCACCACTTTTAAATACAGCACTTCATCGTAACTCAGCTCGGCGTGTTTCTAACTCATCGAAAATGTCCAAGTATTCGACTGCCTCATTTATTTCTAAATTTTCTAATCGTTCTGCAACATCTGGAATGTCTGCAGTTTCGGTTGAATCCAATGTGAATTCAATTGTTAACGAGTATAATCAAAGCGTGCTATCTGAAGAACGTATAAGGCACATTAAAAAACATTTACTGAAGAGCAGTAATGGTAAACTTTGAAATGAAATTAAGTAGTAAATATATAAGTTATACAACGATTTTGTAAATATCAGTTGATTTTAAAAATTAGAAAACAAGAAAAAAAATATATGAAAAATAAATTAAAACTAGACATCAGTTTGAACCTAATGCGAATATCTTGCTCAAAGCCCAACGAGTTAAAGGATGTAAATTTTCAGTTTCTGAAGAAATTGCCAAATCATCTGCCAATGCCATAGTAACCGATGCAATACCCGCCTTTGCCTTCCATTTTTGCACACCAGCATAAAATTCAACAAATAATGTGAATATTAAAACAGCTGCCAGTACCAGTGGACCAAACATACCGTCTAAATGTCTACCACTGCGCATTTTGATTAAATCTAATCTTCTTGTATAAATTGCATATGCCCAAACACCACTGAAAAGAGTCAATGCAAAATAAACGTAAGCTAGATCAGTAGCAAGTTGTGGGAAATTGGAAGATTGCACACTTGAATAAATAGTAAATGTTAGAGCTGATAATAAAGTAGTAACATGTAACCAACGAACAAAGGTACGTTCATTTGCAAGCCATACTTTAGCTTCTACCCTAACAGGACCAGATTGGCGAATCAATTGAGTTGGTTTAACAACTCCTGGTGGCAGTTCGATTTCTTCATCTTCAGACTCATAACCTTCAAGTTTAGAAGAAGAAAACATTGGCATTAATAACTCGGTAATATTAGCCTTCCTTTTTTTGGCATCATTTGGAACCATTGGTAACCTTACGTAAGAAGAGCTAGATTGAGGTAAAATAATATTTTTCTTATTCTCTGGAATTGAAGGTGGTAAAGAAGTTTCATCATCTGAAGATTCAGCATCTAAATCATCACCTTCGTCTTCAACTATTTGATCTAAATGGGTATCACCAGATTGTGTGGATGGTTGAACAGCACTACCAATTTTCTTTTTTAAATTCTTTAAAACTTCAGCTTGTTGCAATTCTTTCAATTTTTTGTTTTTTGAATCTCTATAAGCTTGTTCAGGATTCTTCCTAATATCCCATTCTAATTCAGGTAACCAAAATGGTAAAATATCTAAATTATCATCTTCCAAAAAGAAGCTAGAAATACCTTGAATAAATTTAGAAAAATTTGGAACTTCCTTAACTAAATGTGAAGTAGTCAATTCATTAACCCAATTTAAAGTTCTTGATTGTGGATTATTAACAATTGATGATGCAATTTTAATTTCCATGACTGAATAAGGAAATTTAGAATACTCACCTTTTCTTAAAAGAGAATAAGGATTATCAATTGATGAATCAATATCTTTCCTGTGCCATTCATTTGGATCTCTAATTGGTCTTTGTTGATCAAAAGAATCTTCTCTAACGAACAAAATATCTGAATCAATTGTAATTCTAACTCTATCATCACCTGGCATTTGAAATGCAGTTCTCGTATAAATCGTTCTTAAAATTGGTTCTAAACTATTTGAACCAATGAAATCTTGTAAAGATTTAAAGCTTTCAGTATAAGACTCGATTGTATCATTACTAAAACCTTTTCTTTTTAATCTTTTAACAAATTTATCTAAAGTCAATTTCTTTGAAGCTTTCTTCTTATTTCTATAATGAATTATTTCATCATCATCCAGTTCATCAAAATCAACATTTTTATTATCATTTTCAGATTTTGAAGTTGGGAAAATGAAGTCATTCATATATTTTTCCTTTAAAGTTAATTTCACATCATTTGAAGCACCCGTATCATAATCAAAAGTTTTCTTTTCAACTACTAAATCTGGATTATTTTTTAATTTACCATTCCATCTAATTCTTAAAGATGGTGTTTTATTCAATTGTTTTAACAATTTATTGTTGTATAATTCAAAATTTCTATTATCAAAATATAATGAAGTGATAGTTGAATCTGTCAAACTATTGTTATTATCATCGTCGTCATCGTCGTCGTCATCATCATTCATACCATTTACATTACCATTATAGATTAGAACTGGTAAATGTCTCAAAATTGTTGTTTTGATTTCCATTAAATTATCTGGATGAATCCAAAATTTTAAAACTTTAAAATGAGAATCTGTTGAAATTGCATTGACAGAGGTATTTGGAGTTGAGGATAATTTGCCTGAATTTGAAAGTTTATTAAAAGATTCTTTTAATGAAGTCGATAGAGAAGTAGATAAAGAGGTTGAACTTAATTGATCTCTAATAAATGAATACAATGTTGAAATTCTATATAAATATGGTGAAGTATCTTCTGAAATATTATTTAAAGGTAAATCTTTCATTCTAACATTCAAAAGTGCCTTAACTGAATAACCTTTGTGTAATCTATCATGTTTTTTTACAATTTTGATGAAACCGGTAAAATTTAATCTAGCAAAATGATCCAATTCATTTGCCAATGACAATAGTTCTTCCAATTTTTTTTGAAACGAAATTGCATCAAATTTTAAATCTTTCTTATTTTGAACAAGTAATTCCAAATAATTTTCAGATTTCAATTCAAGTTTTGAAATTTCTGTATCTAATTCTTTATATTTAGAAACTTGAAAAGAATAGACTTTTTCTAATTCCTTATCTAAAGTTTCAGCAAATAATGCTTCATCCTTTTCTGTCCACCAAAGACTTTTAGGGTCCAATTGATTTATAACATTTTCCTTTAAAAGTCTCTTCAATTGATCATAATCAATATAATATTGTCTCCAAGGAGAATACATTTCATTTTGTAATTTAACTCCGAATAACATGGTGATGAGGATGATGCCACTCTATTATTCAAAAACTAACCAACAAAAGTTGAATAAATTCAAATCCAAAATAATAAACAAACAGAAAAGAGAGATTCAATGAATTGAAAACTCAAAACTTGCACTTGAAACAAATGAAAACTGAAGCAAACAATTTGAATATTCGATAATGCAATAAATAGAATGTAAAATAGAGCAGACAGAAACCCCACGTGGTGAAGAGAAGAAAAATTTATGAAAACTGGAAATGTTGCGTCGATCGACTTTGTGAGGAGCTTTTTTGGGGGGATTTCATTTTTTTTTTTTTATTTTTGTTGTTGAAGATGGCTGTTTTTGACGGTTTTTGACGGTTTTTCTATTTAAATGTATGAATTTCTTCATTGAATCATTATTATTTTGATTTTAAAATTAGAGGGAGTTAGAAAAAATTATGGCATCGTTGTCTTCATTACTTAATCCTTCAACGGGATCAAAAACTGCTGAAAACATTACAGTTTCAAACAATCATACTTCAATTAATTCACTTTTATCTAATCAACCTGAAGAAATAAAGGATATGAAAGATAATAATGATGATACTGATAGTAACAACGCATTATTATTGAATCCTTCTATTCATGCACAAATACCAAATTCTTCTATGAATTCATCGGTATCGGATACAGATTTATCTAAAAATTATCAGACATCATTGATAAATTCTAGATCCAGACACCTTAAAAAAAATGATGGTGAACCATATTGGAGGAATGAAGTACAATTTGAATTTCTTATGAGATTGTTCTTTAATCATGATCGTGTTTTTCAGAATCCTTATTATTATACAACTTTGGGATTTGATTGGCCAGATCATTTCAAATATTATAAAGATCATAATGGGCATTTCCATTCAAATAATGGTAAAATGTTGACGTTTTTTGAATTGTATCTCATAACCCTATTAAAATCGTCTAAAATTTCTAAAATTTTGAAAGCTAGATTAATGTTAGATATTAACTATGCATTAAATTTTGCAGTCATTTGTTTATTAGTTAATATTGGTAGATTAAATACTACAGTTAATTTTGATTATGAAATGAAATCTCAATTTAGAACTTATCATTCGATACCTTCTTTACAAGTTGGAAATCATTTTAATATTATAGAAAATTACTATCAAATTCATGAAGATTCTCAAAAAATGTTTGATGAAGATCAAAAGAATGAAAACAAATCATCCTCAACAGGTTTAAAATTTGATAATAATAATACTAATAATAATAATAATGATAATGATAATGATAATGATAATAACAATAATAGTAATAATACTATTATTACATCTGTTGATGAAAAAACATTGATTCAATCACAAGCTTTGGTGAATACTGATGGTTCAATGAATACAACACTAGTATCGCCAAATCATACTGTAAGAAATGGTAGTGGTTATACAATGTCAACTGTCAAACAATTACAAGATACTCCAAGAATAAAATCAATTCTTAAATCAGTTAATGATTTAAGTGGAACATCTCCTAAAAATTATTCAGAATTTTTAACCGATATCTCAACTGAGAATCATGAATTGAATATTGTCTCAATTGTATTTTTAATTTGTACTCATGAATATGAAATTGGTAAATCATTTTTTCCATTTGATAAAGATGATAATTTAAGATCTTCTGCAACTACAACAGGTTCATTACTGAATGATATTTGGTTAAGACCAAATTTCAAATCTTGTGATAAAGTTAGAAAATTCTTATGGCTAGTTTATACACTAATGGAAACAAATTTATCAACTGATAAAATATTATCAAATCCTTTTAACATTGGTCAAGTTGATATGAAAATTAATGATAATGTAGATTTGATTAATGAATTGGTATATATAACCCATAAAACTTCAGAAGTTTCTCCAACAATAATGAAAATTAAAAATGCTATACCAGTATGGTCTGTTATTGACGATAAAACTCCAATTGATCCATTAATTAATGATTTTGATACTGCTCAAGAAGTTGCATTTGCCGCTCAAATGAAACATTTAAGAGCAAAATTTGTTGAAAATGAAACTCAAAATACTGCAATTACTTCAATTCAAAATCATCATCAACATAATCATGATATGAATAAACCTAACTTTACTGAAAGTAAAAATAATGAGTCTAATGTTAATAATACCAATTCAAAATTATCTAGAAATTCACGTTCAATTCTGATAAATCATTCTTCTAGTGGTTATAAGAAAAATAGCTTTGAAGTAGATGAAATTAACAACCAATTATCTCATTTGGATTCTAAGAATAGAAATTATTCTAGAAAAAAGGTGATGGAATCTGTTACAAGTTCATATGAATTTGGGTCTGGAGCTAGTAAAGATTTAAATGAAAATTATCTAGATAGGAATATAATTAATGATGATGATTATGAGGATGAAATTAATGATACAAATAAAAATCTGATGAAAATTGAAAATGATACAAATGATAATTTGGATGATATGAAAAAAAGAAAAATTGAAAAAGATAATACTAATAATAGTACTACTGATATTAGTAGTGATGATGAAATAGATCAGACTAAGGGTGAGAATGTTGGTTATATAACTAGTGAAAAATCAGGAAATAATATCTTCTGTGGAAATAAGAAGCGTCCAAGAGGTGAAAATCTTGAATCTGGAGCTATTGATCCTATACCTACATCTTTTTATGAAGATAATTATGAAGATGGTGGATTGATTGGGTTTTTTAATTATGGTTATGCAGGACCTGTTGTTAATGAATACAGAAAGGATGAGGATGGTTCAATGATATTAACAAGTTGTGTTAAAAGGCGTAAAACTAGGAGGCAACTACTTGTCGAACCATCGATTAAAGTAACAGTTGATAAATTAGAAGCATTTTTAAACAAAGATAACAAAAGTTTTAATTCAAATTCTAAGAATGCAATTTTGAAAAGAGAGAGGAATAGAATGATTGCTAAATTTATGTTTGAAATGATCAAATATAAACAATCTCAAGCGCGTTTTTTAAGACATAAAGAGGGGAATTGGAGGCATTTTACAAAGCATCTCTGGGATTTAAACATGTTTGTTGAAAAAGAACAGATGAATATTCATGTGGGGTATAATGATTGGGGTGAATTTAAGACAACAATGTTTAAAGTTTTAAATCAAGTTAATTGTGTAATTAATGCCAGGATGAAAATTGATAGAGTAATGAAAGAACATTGCGATAAGGGAGATGAAGCCCTTGAAAAGAATACCAAGAAAGACACTACAGGATTTATTGATGATATATTCTCACGTTTGTAAAATAAAACATACAAACTTGATATTATGCTCACTTGTATACTTTGTATAAATGATCATATAAGTTAACAAATACGTGTTAGTAGGTTAAAGTTAAATAGTTAATGATAGTAACATAAAGTACATCATTGATTTGTGTTCTGCGCGTCATGTTTTTTTTTTTTTAGTTTGTTTTTGCTCTTTAAGACAAACTGATAATAAATTATGGTATCAATTTATATAAGGGGGGACAAGCAACATCTTTTTAATATTTCTGGAAATAGAAGACACAACTCCTGACACTATCTGCATTTTGGTTACTTTAATATTTCACAGGAGATAAAAAGCCAAACCAAAATCAGTATTCAACTGAAAAGTAAAAATAATTATAAAGTAAAAAAGGTGATATTTTCCACTCAATGTAGAATATAAAAGAGAATGAAATTCCCATCCCTACTGTGTTTTTATAATTTATCTACTGTGTGTCTTAATAAAAAATCATTTTAGTTGACTGCAAAAGTGTATATGAACATATAAAAGATCAGATGTAAAAGCATGTATACATAACAGCTGAGCCACCTTCTCGGATACGAGAAAGATGGCTATATATTATTAAAACCGTATAATCGTCGATCGACGCACTATCAAGCACTAAAATAGATGACATAATTGTTACATAAATGACACTTTTCTCGAAACTGAGTCATTCGTTAAAGCTCGTATTATATTTTAAATGGATATAATTGCTCTTGTTATAATATAACAGGCCTTTTAAATTAAAAAAAAATAAGATAAATAACCAAAAAGAGATAAAATGAGGATCAGTCACTTAGATCATCTTGTCCTAACAGTCGCAAACATTAAAGTTACTTGTGATTTTTATAAGAAAGCTTTAGGTTTTGAAGTTATTTCTTTCGGTAAGGAAGGTTTTGAGCGTTTTGGCTTAAGATTTGGCAACCAAAAGATAAATTTACATCAGGCAGGTCGTGAATTTGAACCTAAGGCGGAAAACCCTACCAAAGGATCTGCAGACTTATGTTTCATTGCAGAGACAAAATTGAGTGAAGTAGTTCAACATCTAAAACAAGAAAATGTTAAAATTATTGAAGGTCCTGTTCAACGCACTGGTGCAACTGGGTTAGCTATTACATCTGTTTATTTTCGTGACCCTGATCAAAATTTAATTGAGGTTTCTAACTATTTGTAAGATTACAGTTTGTTTTCCTTTTTTTTATCATTTGTATAGTTTTCTTTTCATTTTTCATTCAAAATTTGAGAAAAAAAATAAAAAAAGACAAATACTCAGCTGTTTTAAAAAACATTGCATAAATATTAAATATATACAAAAAGTATAACTGAAAATATTAACTAACTATACACTATAACATACGTAATAAATTAATCTATTATATGAGTTCTAAATTTATCACAGAATTACCTCTTATCACACATTGACCTAAATCAATATATTCTGGGTTTTTATTTGGTGATTTTATTTCCACACATTGGGCAATTGTAAGATTGAGAAAGAAATCGTAACCAATAAGTTTCCCTTGTATAACTCTATGACCATTGAGCTCAACCTTTATCTGCTTGTCAAGATATTGTTTCAATTCTGGAACGGCAACCATTGGTTATATCTGGGTATTTAAAAAAGTTGTCTCTACCCTCCTTAAGTTATGTAGTTTTGACAAACAAAAATAAAAAAATTTGTAGAAAACATGTTTTGCCTATTAATTTCTAGAAAATTCTCCGGGAGCGAATTGACGATTCGGTCTCTATTGTATAAAAGAATCATCATATTTCCATGATTGATGAATTTTTACCTTTTAATACGATAAATGTTGCAAATCACTGTAAATATACAATTCTAGATATAGAATAAATATTTAAAAATGACCACAGAAGAAAGTAATCAACGTTCAAGGGTTTATTTTGATGTTGCAATTGGTGACGAACCCGTTGGAAGAATTGCCTTTGAATTATTTAATGATATTACACCTAAAACAGCTGAAAATTTCAGAGCATTAGCTACAGGTGAAAAGGGCTACGGTTATAAAGATAGTATTTTTCATAGAGTTATTAAGCAATTTATGATTCAAGGTGGTGATTTCACTAACTTTAACGGAACAGGTGGTAAATCAATCTATGGTGAAAAATTTGATGATGAAAATTTTACATTAAAACATGATGAACCATTCCTTTTATCTATGGCTAATGCTGGGCCAAATACAAATGGATCACAATTTTTCATTACAACTGTTAAGACTCCACACTTAGATGGTAAGCATGTTGTTTTCGGAAAAGTAATTGCGGGTAAATCTATTGTTAGACAAATTGAAAATACACAAACAAAGGAATCAGATGAACCTGTTAAGCAATGTAAAATTATTGATTGTGGTGAATTAGAAGAAGGAGATCCATTGGTTTTAGATGATGGATCAGGCGATAAATACGAAGATGTTTTAACTGATGAACCAAGTGTTGATATTAACAAACCGGAGACTGTCTTTGGTGCAGTTGAAGCAATTAAAACTATTGGTACTAATTGCTTCAAAAAGGGAGATTTAAAAACTGCATTAAAGAAATATTTAAAAGCACAAAAATATATGGGTGAATATAAACCTTATGATTTAACTGATGAAGATGTTTCAACTTACTGGAAATTACAAATCTCTTGTTATTTAAATGCTGCATTGATGGCATTAAAATTAAAATTGGCACAAGATACTATTAAATATTCCACTGAAGTTTTAGAATGTGAACAGCTAGATGAAAAATCTAAGGCTAAGGCATACTTCAGAAGAGGTAGTGGTTATGTGTTAGGACATAATGAAGAAGATGCAATTGCTGATTTTGAAAAGGCACTTGAATTGCAACCAGGTGATGTCGGTATCAGCAAAGCACTTGCTGAATCTAGGAAATCTTTGAAAAGTAGAAAAAACAAGGAAAAAGCTGCATATAGTAAATTTTTCTCATAAATCAATATCTAAAATAATAAAACCTTTTTTCTTTTTCTCTTTTCCACTTCCGTCTTTTTTTAGAAAAAGAAATTATATTTTATAACCTGTTTGTTTTTGAAAAGGGTTAATATATAATAAATAAATATAGAATGGTATCACAAGTTCTTATGAACTGTAGATGATTAAATAGGAGAATAAAAAAAGCATTGTGTCTGTAGATAATTTTAAAAATTTATTCAAACTCTTCTTCATGCAAGATTTGAAGTGAATGTGAAATAGCATAACCAACCAAACCATCTATATCATCAGGAAACTTCCTCATATATTCGAATTCATTCAATACACCCGTTACAACGTAAGCATATAATGCTGGATCATCTCTTAACCGTGAATATGCACCAGGTACATATTTATTGGAGCAACAATTAAACACGTATTGAAAAAATACTGCATACTTGTCAATGGAACCACCAAATACATAATCAAAAGGATATGGTTCAGATTTATCATTGCCATCTAATAAAATGTTTATCGATTTTATTTTTTATTTTAGTGAACTCAAAATTAAAATTAAAATTAAAACAAGTAAAAGTCAGTAGTGCTTACTCTTGGCATCATTTTTTGGACTTGGAGAAGCTTTTTCATTCACCATTTTCTATCAGATAATATTTAAAATTTTAAATGTTCATAATAGAGAAATAAAATAAAACCAAATGAAATAAAGTGGAAGAATCAAAGAGCTCGTCGAATAAAGATTAAACCCAACTGAACTGAAAGAAAAATGTTTCAATCTAAATCACGTGACACTAACAAAAATTTTTTATTTCCTAATTTTTTTTGTCGATTTTGAAAAGTTTTTCCACAAAACGAAAAAAATTGAATTTTTTGGCATTTTTTGCAATTTTTGATTTGTAAACAATTTCTAAGTGTCGGGAGAGTTTCCTATTTGGTCATTTATGCGACATATGTTTGAAATATATTGTTATTTCGTATTTTTCTTCTTTTATTTTTATTTTTGTCTAACTAGACTTTGTTTGAAACTTTTAATCAATAAAAGTATCAATTTATAATATACATAACGTATAGCACAGAAAATATAAATGCAATTCAATTCAATTCAATTTTGTTTGAAAATATGTATACACCAAAAATTATTTTTCTTTTTTAATCACGTGAAACCGCCGATCGACTGTTTCTGACAATTTAAATTTATGTGTCAATATGAAAACATGATTTTGTCGCTCGCTTGTTTTTTTTTCTCTTTTTTTTGTTTTTTTTTTTTTTTCAAGAGGGCGAAATGACCAGGTTTTCATTTTTAAATGAAAAAAATAACGTTGGATTCTGTTATCAACACTTGTGTTTTACAGCATTTCATTCTGCCACCGGTGTACAATCAGGTAATCAATACAGATTAATTTGATTGTTTCAGTTTCACTAGGTTTCGAAGGGTACTATTGTTTATTAATTATTTACATTCTTATCCAATCGATATTTTTAATATATCATTCAACTTCAAAACCTGTATATCCAATTATAACATTTTTTTTTTTCAAAAACAAAAAAAAGTTTTCATACTTTTGGTATACTGACAAAGATTTTATTACAAATTTTATTATAATAATCATTTATCAAAGTTTGTTTCAATTCATTTCAGTTATTTTTTGAGCTCAAATAAATAGTTATTAATTAAAAATATACGAATATAATCCTTGATTGCACTCATTTATTTGATTGTTGCAATTTGATACTGATAAATTATTGAACTTTCATTTTATTTACAGTAAATTAATCACAGTCAAAAGAAAAAAAAAAGAAACAAGTAAAATAAACAAACGGAATAATTCTTTTTAAGTTTTTTTCATTGTTATAGTACATTAGTTTCCATTATTAATATCTTCACTTCGCTTTATTATTTCACATTTTTGTATTATATTTCCAAAAAACAAAACAAAACAAAACAAAAAAATATTTATCTATATATTCTTCAAAAATTAGATTTAAAAAACAAAAAAAAAATATATTTTCATAGAAAATTGCTGCATATAATAAAATTAATATAAATTAGAAAACAAAATGAGTAGATTCCCATATTCAAGTGCTCCTTTAAGAACTGTTCAAGAAGTATGTTCATATTTATTTATTTTAATTTGTTTTATTAATTAAATTTCCATATACTAACTAAAGATTTTTTTTTCTTTTTTTTACAGGTTCAATTTGGTTTGTTTTCTCCGGAAGAAGCTAGAGCAATTTCTGTTGCTAAAATTGAATATCCTGAAATTATGGATCCAGTAACTATGAAACCAAGAGATGGTGGTTTAAATGATCCAAGACTGGGTTCAATTGATAGAAATTTCAGATGTCAAACATGTTCAGAGGATATGCAAGAATGTCCAGGTCATTTTGGTCATATAGAATTAGCAAGACCTGTGTTTCATATTGGATTTTTAGCGAAAATTAAAAAAGTATGTGAATGTGTTTGTATGAATTGTGGTAAAGTTTTACTTGATGAACAAACAAATCCACAATTTGCAGCTGCAATTAAAGTTAGAGATCCAAAGAAAAGATTTAATGCCGTTTGGACATTATGTAAAACAAAAATGGTTTGTGATGTTGATCCACCTTTAGATGAAGATGATGATAATGAAGAACCACAATATAGAAGAGGAGGGTGTGGTAGTGTACAACCATCTATAAGAAAAGATGGTTTAAAACTTTGGGGTACATGGAAAAAATCAAATGTTGATGAAGATACAGAAAATTTAGAAAGGAGACAAATTAATGCCTCTGATATCTTGAATGTTTTCAGACATATATCACCTGAAGATTGTGTAAAATTAGGATTTAATGAAGAATGGGCTAGACCCGAATGGATGATGTTAACTGTTTTACCTGTTCCACCACCACCTGTTAGACCATCTGTTGCATTTACAGATTCCAAAAGATCAGAAGATGATTTAACTTATAAACTTGCAGATATTTTAAAGGCAAATATTAATGTTCAAAAATTTGAAATGGATGGATCACCACAACATGTTATTAGTGAATTTGAAGCATTACTTCAATATCATGTTGCAACATATATGGATAATGATATTGCAGGTCAACCACAAGCTCTTCAAAAGAGTGGTAGACCTATTAAATCTATCAGAGCTCGTTTAAAGGGTAAAGAAGGTCGTTTAAGAGGTAATTTAATGGGTAAGAGAGTTGATTTTTCGGCCAGAACAGTTATTTCTGGTGATCCTAATTTAGAATTAGATCAAGTGGGTGTTCCAAGATCTATTGCAAAAACATTAACATATCCAGAAATTGTTACTCCTTACAATATTCAAAAATTAACCGAAATGGTTAGAAATGGTCCAAATGAACATCCTGGTGCAAAATATGTTATTAGAGATAATGGTGATAGAATTGATTTAAGATTTAATAAAAGAGCTGGTGATATTCAACTTCAATATGGTTGGAAAGTTGAACGTCATTTAATGGATAATGATCCAGTCTTATTCAATCGTCAACCTTCTTTACATAAAATGTCTATGATGTGTCATAAAGTTAAAGTTATGCCTTATTCAACATTCAGAATGAATTTATCAGTTACTTCACCATATAATGCGGATTTCGATGGTGATGAAATGAATTTACATGTTCCTCAATCTTATGAAACCAGAGCAGAATTATCACAATTATGTGCAGTTCCTTTACAAATTATTTCTCCACAATCAAATAAACCTGTTATGGGTATTGTGCAAGATACATTATGTGGTGTTAGAAAAATGACTTTAAGAGATTCTTTCTTAGAATATGATCAAGTAATGAATTTATGCTACTGGATTCCGGATTGGGATGGAGTTATTCCACAACCTGCAATTTTAAAACCAAAACCTTTATGGACTGGTAAACAAATCTTATCACTTTGTATTCCAAAGGGTATATTTTTACAAAGACTTGATGGTTCTCTTCTTTCTCCAAAAGATTCTGGTATGTTAATTTTGGATGGTGAAATTATTTTTGGTGTTGTCAATAAAGCTACAGTTGGTTCTTCAGCTGGTGGTTTAATTCATACCACAATGAGAGAAAAGGGACCAACCATTTGTGCTAAGATGTTTGGTAATATTCAAAAAATTGTTAACTATTGGTTACTACATAATGGTTTCTCAATCGGTATCGGTGATGCGATTGCCGATCCAGAAACTATGAAGACTATTACTGATACCATTAAAGAAGCTAAAGATCAAGTTCAAAGTGTTATTAAGGATGCTCAAAGCAATAATCTTGAAGCAGAACCAGGTATGACATTGAGAGAATCTTTTGAACAAAAAGTTTCTAAAATTTTAAACGAAGCCAGAGATTCAGCTGGTAAATCAGCAGAAACATCATTGAAAGATTCTAATAATGTTAAACAAATGGTTACTGCTGGTTCTAAAGGTTCTTATATTAATATCTCTCAAATGTCTGCATGTGTTGGTCAACAAATTGTTGAAGGAAAACGTATTAATTTTGGTTTTGCAGATCGTTCATTACCACATTTCACAACTGATGATTATTCTGCAGAATCTAAAGGTTTTGTTGAAAATTCTTATTTAAGAGGTTTAACTCCACAAGAATTCTTTTTCCACGCAATGGCGGGTAGAGAAGGTTTGATTGATACTGCTGTTAAAACTGCAGAAACTGGTTATATTCAAAGACGTTTATTGAAAGCATTGGAAGATATTATGGTTCATTATGATGGTACGACGAGAAATTCTTTGGGTGATGTTATTCAATTCATTTATGGTGAAGATGGTTTAGATGCTACTACTGTCGAAAAGCAAACTGTTGATACTATTCCTGGTTCAAATGCTGCATTTGATAAAAAATACCGTGTTGACTTAATGGATGAGAAATTATCAATTCGTCCTGATATGGTTGAATATGGTAATGAAATTTTAGGTGATATTAAATTACAGAAGATTTTAGATGAAGAATATGATCAGCTATTGAAAGATAGAGAATATTTGAGAACAAAAGTTTTCCCTAATGGTGATAATAATTGGCCGTTACCTGTCAATGTTAGAAGAATTGTTCAAAATGCACAACAAATTTTCCATGTTGACCGTTACAAATCAAGTGATTTAACTATTTCTGAAATTGTAAAAAGTGTTCAACAACTTTGTAAGAAGTTCATTGTTGTTAGAGGTGACGGTGGTTGTTTAACTGAAGCAAGAGAAAACTCAACATTACTCTTCCAATGTTTAATTAGATCCAAACTGGCTACTAGAAGAGTTTTAGAAGAATTCAGACTTAATAGAGATGCATTTGAATGGGTCGTTGGTACGATTGAACAACAATTTGCTAGATCACTTGTCAATCCTGGTGAAATGGTTGGTGTTGTTGCTGCACAATCTATTGGTGAGCCTGCTACACAAATGACTTTAAATACTTTCCATTATGCCGGTGTTTCTTCTAAAAATGTTACATTGGGTGTCCCAAGATTAAAGGAAATTTTGAATGTTGCAAAGAATTTCAAGACTCCTGCATTAACTGTTTATTTACAAGATGATGTTGCTACTGATATTGAAAAGGCTAAGAGTATTCAATCTGCAATTGAACATACTTCATTGAAGAATGTTACTGCATGTACTGAAATTTACTATGATCCCGATCCTAGAAGTACCGTTATTGAAGAAGATATGGATACGGTTGAAGCCTATTTTGCAATTCCTGATGAAAAGGTTGAAGAAAACTTGCATAAGCAGTCGCCATGGCTTTTAAGACTGGAATTAGATAGAGCTAAGATGTTGGATAAACAATTGAGTATGCAACAAGTTGCTGCTAAAATTATGGAAAACTTTGGTGATGATTTATTTGTTATTTGGTCCGAAGATAATGCGGATAAGTTAGTCATCAGATGTAGAATTGTTAGGGAAGAAAAGGCTCTAGACGAAGAAGAGGAAGAAACAGAGGATGGTTTATTGAAAGCTTTGGAAGCTCAAATGTTAGAATCCATTACATTAAGAGGTGTCAGTGGTATTTTAAGGGTCTTTATGATGAAATATGATAAAACGTATATTGATGAAGACGGTGACTTTGCTAAAAAACAAGAATGGGTTTTGGAAACTGATGGTATCAATTTGGCTGATGTCATTGCAGTTGACGGTATTGATACTACAAGAACATATTCTAATTCCTTTGTGGAAATTTTATATGTCTTTGGTATTGAAGCTGCAAGAAGTGCTTTATACAAGGAAATTCTTAATGTTATTGCCTTTGATGGTTCTTACGTTAACTATAGGCATTTAGCATTATTGGTTGATTTGATGACATATAAAGGTCATTTGATTGCTATTTCTAGACATGGTTTCAACAGAAACGATACGGGTGCATTGATGAGATGTTCTTTCGAAGAGACCGTTGAAATTTTGTTTGACGCTGGTGCATCTGCAGAATTGGATACTTGTGAAGGTGTTTCTCAAAATATTATTTTGGGTCAAATTGCACCATTTGGTACTGGTTCTTTTGATGTTTTCTTGAATGAAGATAAATTATCTACTCTGCAAACTGAACATTCTGTCGATATTGCAAGCTCCTCCTCCGTTAAGGAAACCAAGGGTTCGATGACTGCTTATGGTGACGATAACTTTAAAGATGATATTATTGACATTCCTATGGCTGCCGATAATGTTGCATTTTCCCCATTGATTACCTCTGGTTCAAATGATGATCGATCCGGTGGATTTACAGAGTATGGTGGTTCAATGAGTGCATACCAACCAACATCTCCATTTGCTGGTTATGGTCCTACTTCTCCAAGTTATGGCCCTACTTCTCCGAGCTATGGTTCTACTTCTCCAAGCTATGGTCCTACTTCTCCATCATATTCTCCAACCTCACCAGCTTATTCTCCAACATCGCCAGCTTATTCTCCAACCTCACCAGCTTACTCGCCAACATCTCCAGCTTATTCTCCAACATCTCCAGCCTACTCGCCAACATCTCCAGCCTACTCGCCAACATCCCCCTCATATTCTCCAACTTCTCCTTCATATTCTCCAACGTCTCCTTCATATTCTCCAACGTCTCCTTCATACTCACCAACTTCTCCTTCATATTCTCCAACGTCTCCTTCATACTCACCAACGTCTCCACAGTATTCTCCTACCTCACCACAGTATTCACCAACATCACCACAATATTCTCCAACATCACCACAATATTCTCCAACATCACCACAATATTCTCCAACTTCTCCACAATATTCTCCAACTTCTCCACAATACTCTCCAACTTCTCCACAATATTCTCCAACTTCACCACAATACTCACCAACATCACCTCAATACTCACCAACTTCTCCACAGTACTCACCAACTTCTCCACAGTACTCACCTGGATCCCCAAAATACCATCCAACATCTAATAAGAATGATGAAAAATAATATCTTCAACAATAAAACTGTTTGTTGACTGCCTTCTACGACATATATAAAATATTTATAAATAACTTCTTTTCTTGGAAAATTTCTGTATACTTGTGTTTTTTTAATAATAAAATTACGTTTAAAAGATTTTAATTTTTTTTTTATCTATAAATAAAACAGTAAAAACTAAATAAAAAGGTGTTATATATAAGTTCTAGCGTTTCTGAAAAATTAATCCGTTAAACATGTCAAAGGAATTACCATCGGGTTGCAACTCATAAACGGTTCCTGTTTTCGTGTCTTTGGCCATCAGCATTCCCCAATCGGGGGTTATACCGCAAATCTGTGCCTTGATATTTCCTTCATCGTTCAATGTAACAATTTGATTTGAATGAAACCAAAGATTATAGTAATCATTAAGAAATGGTTTAAAACCGGAATGTTTAAATTTTTCAAACATGGAGTTAAAAATTGTAAGGTATTTAGCTAGTAGTTTTTCTTCATTTATGGGTAATAATTTTTTTTCACTACCTATAGCGGTATAATGTTCATTCATTGCTTTAATAACAGTGTTCACAGAAGTCGTAGGTGCTTCACTGGTAACATTTAATCCGGCACCAACAATAAGATAGAAGTCGTTATTAAACATGTTTGTATTCACTAAGATACCACCAATTTTAGCATGTGTGACATCCTTCGAATCCTTGTCAATATTTTTGCCAATATATTTAGGAAGTTTAATATAAATATCATTAGGCCATTTAATTTTCACCGGTATTTCGTCGTAACCTGTTCCGTACTCAAGAACTGCATGAGTGAATGCCATACTTGAAAGATACTGGATAAAAACTATAGGCGCAGTCGCAACTGATTTTTGGGGCAACCTCAACAGAAAAGAAACTGGTAAAACACCCTTAGGATTAACCCAGTAATTACCAGATCTTCCTTTACCCAACACTTGAACCGTACTAGTAATTGTAAAACCGGAAGGTAAAAGGGGTAACCATTTGAAGTTACTATCCATTAAAACACTGGTTGAGGTGACCACTTCACCATACATAAAATTATAGCCAATAGAGGAAGGTGTTAATTCTTGATTTGTCTCTTTATAATACTGAATAAGATAATCTTTAAATCTTTTTATGTTAAAATCTGGAGTCATCGATTCATCTGGAACATTTTCTGCACAAAGATATAGCTGTTTAATGGCCAGCGATGGATCTTCTGGTACATCATTTTTTATTGTATTACATATATGATCAATGGATTTATTGATGGAAATTTTATCATTGCCAATGTCCATTATATTTTGAATCTGGTACCCAATTTCTGCCTCTAAACTTGAAACTAAGTTGGCGGCTGAACTTCCGTCAATGGAAGTCAAGAATAATGGTGTTAGTCGTGGCCTTTGACTTTCTTTTTCGTTTACTCTCAAACCCAGTTTTTTCAGTGTTGCACGGAGAAATTCTATTCTTACCTGGTTAGTAGATTTCAAAGATTTAATAACTTGAGTAAAGGAGGGGATCTCCGGGTCCTCCTCCATCATGTCGGGACTAAATTCAGGATGTGGACCAAATAATAACGCTTTACCTCTGCCAACAGTACATAAAACCACTGCTGCATTTTTTCCACCAGAGCCATCTTCGACGTCCAGTTTGTCTTTATAACATGCTAATGTCTCAACATTTGAATATTTATACGCATCAACAAACATCCCGCCACCATTTAAATACAAATGCACGGACTGCTTGATATCTGGTAATAGTTTGTGATCAACAGAGACCTCCGCTACCCTAGTTCCTGATTCACTGGCATATTGGAAACCTTTCATAGCACTACCCCTGCAAATTCCGGGATAAAACTTTAGTTCACGTGGACCGCTAACTTCCATTTCTGAGTTACCAACTTCAAATTCACAATTTGAAGATCCATAATAACCACCGGAACAAATCCCTACATATTTACCACCTTTTTGAACAAAAGATCTGATCTTTTCATTAACGGCACCCCTGAAAAGCTTGCATATTGGTAAATCGGCACCGCCTGGTATAATCAATAATGCCGTTTTAGTCTCCCATGGCTGGTCTTTAAGTAGTCGTTCATTCACTGTAAAAACAGAGTAATATGGTGAAAGTAAAATTCTAAAAGTTTCTAAACACTGTGATACGCATGTTGGCGTGGTTCCAGGTCCAGAATATATAATCACATTCATGCTTGACATTTTAGGTAAGGAATGATATTTCGATGTAGCGTAAATGAAACGATTGGTAATAGATGTAATACGGGGACTAAGAAAAGTGAATTTTAAAAGGTTCCCGCAGGCTAGCATGCAAAGATAGTGTAGAACAAAAATCAAGCGATCGAACCAATCTCAATAGTCTCTATTTAAGAATTTTAAAGTGCATTAAAGATAAGTCTGTGTAGAAACAAAGAAATATGCCAACTTCTCCCTCAAAAAAAAAATTACGTTACGTCGAACGAGGAAATAAAATATTCCACTGAAATTTCGATGGTTTGAAGGTTGGGTGGGAACAAAGATGAATTGAACCACCTGATCAACGGGATTTCTGTATTGCTGTGATACCTGCAATTCTGAAAATGAACAGCATGCAGATTTTGTGTGGCTGCAAACATGTGGCCTTTTCTTTGTCGTCAATTCTGTCTCGACAAATAAGGATATCGACAATACCCACCTCGAGAACAATTGTGCTGGACATTATGAATATTCAAAGGCAAATACGAACACTTAAAACATCAGCATTTTTAAATAATCTTGAAGGTAAAAATATTAGGGAAAATGATAAAGAAAGGAAGAGTGTAACAATTGGCAAAAAGGCACAAAAATTCATCAAAGATACTCAGGCTAATGGTTCAAAGGTACTAATGTACAGAACGAACAAACTAAAACAGGAAACAATGCACATATCTAAGGAACTTAAGGAGAAAACATTACGACGTTCCAAAGACCTTCGAGAGAATATTAAGAAGATAATACCCAATGATATCCATGAAAATATATACACTGTTCCAAATATCCTGACGTTCACACGACTTGTGAGTGCACCGGTTGTTGGTTATCTGATCATTCATGGTCAAGTAGCACTAGCATTGGCAGTTTTCACTTATTCGTGTGTAACCGACTTTTTAGATGGGTTTATTGCACGTCGCTGGAATTTAAAATCCGTTATTGGTAGTATCATTGATCCTTTGGCTGATAAAATGTTAATGATGATTTGTACGGTATGTTTAGCAACAACTTCTGAAATACCATTATATCTGGCTACCTTGATTATTGGTAGAGATGTTGGTTTAGGTTTAGCTGGAATTGTTATCAGATACATATCTTTACCAAAACCTAAAACATTTTGGAGATATTGGGATTTTAGTATACCAAGTGCTGAAGTTCATCCAACTAGAATAAGTAAAATTAACACAGCATTGCAAATGCTGTACTTAGGCTCGATGATGATAAAACCTGTTTTCATACTTTACTTGTCTGATAAGTTTGGGGTGGAGACTACTACTTTATTCCTACAATATATTCAGTATTTAGAATGGACTGTTGCAACTACAACTTTGTGGAGTGGATTGAGCTACTTATTTAGCAAAAACGCAGTTAAGTTTGTCAAGCAATAGTTTTAAATAAGAATCATTCTAGCAAAAAATTATACATTTATAGATATTCGTGTACATATGTAAATACATTCAAATTTGCAAATTGTTTCTTATAATTTTAATAGATTTATTAAGATATACATAAGTTTAAAAAAATATACTCCATAGGCATTATTATGATTAACGGCTGATTGCAATGTCATCAATTCTAAGAATAGACTTTACTGTTTCGGAACCTAATGTAATTGCGCTTGTATTCACAAGCACTGGTTGTAAAACATGTTCAGAATATGTATTTGTTGCACCTGATCTTCTAACACTAATACCTGCTTCTCTTTCACCATTTTCATGTTTATTTCTCAAATCTGTAACTATTTCAATTGGGTTCAAACCTGCATTCTCCGCCAATGTTGTTGGAATTACTTCTAAAGCATTGGCAAATTCAGTTAAACATAACTGTTCAGCACCTGATAATTGGTGTGCCTCCTTCAAAAGAGTTCTTGAAACTTCAATTTCAGGTGCACCTCCTCCTGCAATCAGTGCTTTTTCTTTGACTAAACATCTTATAACACACAAAGCATCATGCAGTGATCTTTCTGCTTCATCTAAAACTTGATTGTTTGCACCTCTGCATATCACTGAAACTGTTGGATGATTAACATTTTTAATACCTGTAATTTTAATAATTTTAGAACCTGATGATTCAACTTCTTCAATTAAGTCGGCAGATGCCAATCTACTGTCAACAAAAGATTCAATGTCTGCAATCGGCTTACAGCCTAAAGATTTGGAAATAAATTCAACTTCATCTCTTTCAATATCTTTAACAACCATAATATTCAATTTTGACAAAAAGTGAAGTGCCAAGTCGTTAACCGCATCTCTTAATATAGATTTTTGAATCAACAAAACATTACATTTTGCCTTTTTGATTTGCTTACAAATATTTAAAATATAAGCCCTTTCTTCTTTTAAAATTTTATCCATTTGTCTGTAATCATTGACGACAATATTATTCTCCATATCAGGTTTTGGAGGTGAAAGTTGAAATTGAACTAAACCAATTCTAGCTTTTTCCATTCTCATTGGACCACCTGCATTCTTAACAGCAGTTTGTGTTAAAACAACACCATCAATCATTTCAGTATCATCGATAGTACCACCAACTTTCTTAATCAGTCTTATATCATTCAAATCAACATTTTGTGCATCTTTGTGTGTAACTTTAAGTACCGAATCCACAGCAATTGGGCCTAACAGACTTGAATGTTGGGCAACAATCTTTGAAGAAAGGGATGTATTTGCAGCCTTGATCAAAGAATCTCTATCATCTAATGAAATTTTATGTGACATATCAAGGAAAATTTCACATGATCTCTGTGCAGCTCTTTGAAAAGATTCTGCAATAATAGTTGGATGAATACCCTTATCAAGTAAATTTTGTGCAGCTCCTAAGAGTGCACCAGTAATAACAACAACAGAGGTTGTTCCGTCACCAGCTTCAACATCTTGAGCACCTGATAAATCAACCAACATCTTTGCCGCTGGATGTAAAACTGCCATGTGCTTCAAAATTGTGTGACCATCATTGGAAATAATAACATCACCTGTATTTGTCTTGATCATTTTATCCATACCTTTTGGACCTAAAGATGTTCTGATGGCATCAGCAACTGCTCTTGCGGCTAAAATATTAGCCTTTCGAACTTCTTGCGGTTTCTCCTTATTCTTGAATGTAGCGTTAGATGGGGCTACTGCAGTTGACATTTTGAGTGTGACCTTGTCCTTGCGTGTGTGTGTTGCCTTATACTCTCTTCAAATGCAGAAGATGCCTCCAACCGTCGACCAAAGAAACACAAAAACTTAGTGAAAAATAAACTTGTGCCAGTGGCGGCGAGTCGACGCGGTGAAGTTTGCATTTTGACAATAATTGGAATTTGCAATTATTCGTATTTAGAATGATTCTGTCATGGGCGATAAAGTTAGTTATTTGGTGTATAATAAGTGTTACAGAAATATTAAGGGAATATGACTGACGAGTCACTTGCTGCTGACAAGAGTGTGCATTTTGTGGACATAAAGCCCACCATGGAGGATGTACTTCACTGTAGTTATTCGGCATGGTATCCAAAATTTCAAAAATATACATTATCAGAAGCTGTTATTTTTAAACCTTTGCCAAAAGCATTTATTGAATATCTAGAAACCGATGGAATAGAGCTTCCGAAAGATTCTAAAGAAGCTTCTGTTCTTTTCCAGGATATACGACCAAATAGTGATAATGAATACAGCGATTGGGAAGACGAAAATGAAGTTGACATTAATGGCAATGCTAAAAATACCGCCAATGAAAAGAAAAAGTCAGATCCAACAGAAAAATTCAAAGATTTTCATACTGCTCTAAAAGAAACGATAAAGAAGTTTGGAATGGTGGCTCCAAAATTGAACTGGTCCTCACCACAAGATGCTACATGGATGATGACAAGTCGGAATATGTGTTGCTACTCAACATCTGATCTATTCCTCCTTTTAAAATCATCAGATTACCTTAATTATGATATGTATCATGCATTTGAAAATACCTCGGATTATAATAATGAAAATCCGACAGGTTTTGAGCTAGAATTGGTGCTTAGAAAATGGGTAGACATAAACCCATCAATGGAATTCCGTTGTTTTGTTAGGGACAGACAGCTTATTGCAATTTCTCAAAGGGATCTTAATTATTATTCATTTTTGGATGAAATACAAGACGAAATACTGGAAAAGATAGGAATGTTTTTTGATGACGTCTTGTTGAGCAAGTTTGATGCTAATAGTTTTGTCTTTGATGTGTATATACCGAAGCCTTTCAACAAAGTATATCTAATAGATATTAATCCATTTCAAAGAAGCACAGATTCGTTATTATTTAGTTGGCACGAGTTGGCTACAATGGTTCCAGATAATGATGATGTGGTACTTAGATTGGTAACTGAATACAACAATGGAAGATTTGCATCCAAGGCTCATAGTCAAAACCATGTTCCTAGGGATTTCTTGGATGCTTCGGTTGATACACAATCAATGATTGAGTTCCTAAAAAAATGCAAAGAACTAGAACTAAATGATGATCATAGTGAAGAAGAAATTGATGACTAATGTGTATTTACTATATAAACCAGAGACATATAAACTTAATTTAATACTTTTAATTTTATCCACTTTATAAAGGAAAAAGAAAAATAAATTAAAGAATTAGCAACAAACTTAAAGCTGTAAAGGAAAATCCTTCTCCTGGCCCTTCAATTTACCTTCGGTGTAATATATTCTGGGGCGATATTCGGGATTCCCTGTCAGAACTTTAGAACACTTGAATTTTTGGATCAAATTATCGATACCTTGAACGTTAGCATATGCAAGTTGGCAAATTTTTTCAGATTTGAAATTTGGCCATTTTTTTCCATGTTGCTTTTGATAGAATGGAATAATTGATAAAGGATTTTTAAATGAAATAAATGCATAACCAACATTGCACTTGTTTTCAAAGTCAATTCTCAAGTCTAAAATAAAGTGGTAAAGTTAGTATTTAGAATACAATAAGAATAAATTTAAAACTGGATTGGTTGGATTATTACATAAAAATTCGTATCTTCCGTAGCATGTTTTGTCAACAAAATTTTTTATGTCTTCATGTTTCACCTTATTTGGAATATTTCTTATCATTAATGTAGTTCGTTTATCTTCACCTGTCAAAATTTTACATATATATATTTTATTTTCATTTGGTATTTTGCAATCTGTAAATGGTAATGATCCTAAACGCCTACGTTTTAATAATTCATATTTTCTCCACTCATCAGGTAAAAGGTTACAAGGAATTAAAGGTTTAAGCTCCTCTGGTTTGATATTTTTCATTGAATTGTCATCTTGACAAGCTAAATTTTTATTAAAATTTTCATAGATTTCAATCAAAGTCTGGTGAACTGAAACTTTTAGATCGGCTATTCTTATATATTTCATTTTTTGTATCAAAAACGGAGTTCTAATATTATGGAACCTACATTGATAACAATTGTAATTTTCATTTATCAAACTTATCTGGTAAACTGATCCAAATTTCAACAGTTCTAAATACACTTCATTTTGAAGCTTCACTAAATTGATGTTTTTCTGAGTTAAATCTGTAGAAAAATTGACATGTAAGTAAAGTGTATCATAGATATCTTCTAGAAATTTGAATATTGGGAAAGAAATGATCTTTTCAAAAGTGAGTTGATCCGTTATGTAGCTAAAGGAAAGACTATGGATATTGCATGACAAGGCTATATTGTTTAAATACTCTATATGTGGCAGTACTTGTCGTACATCGTACCATCCTATTGCCAAAACCTTACTGCCGTCAAAAGTGATAATGTTCCTAGTAACCATATCTAAACTATTAAAACTATTTTGAATACAAGATAAAAGGGCATCATAATTTGTGCAAGTTACCAAAAATACACGCATTATTTTTGAGTTTATGGAATGTATCTGTTCAAATAAAGTGCTTACAATGCATGGATTTTTATTAACATGTGATGTGCTCTGTTGGAAATTTGGATTGATAAAGTTTTTGGTTGATATATCCAAAGCTGACGATTCTGTACATCTATCTTTTGCTTTTTCAACATAAAAGTAGTCATCTAAATCACACAAAAAGCTTGTCTTGTAATTTTTTGATGCTATATTTGGGTTTGAAATTAGCTGCTTTTCATTTTCTGTGAATTTGTCCGGACTTGATAGCAATGTTGTCTGTGTTTCTTTGAAACAATCTACATATCCAGCATAATCGGGACTTAAAACATTAAAAAACATGAGGCAAACTTTTCTTTTTAATTAATTGGGGCTCTATTTAAATTATGAAATTGAAAACTATAATATATATCAGAAAAAAAATACTAGACAGGGAAATAAAATAAGACAAAACAATGTAAAAACAAAAACTGAAAACAAAATGGGATTGAAAAAAAATGAATAAGCAAAAACAATATTAACTTAATTTAAAAGATGTATTTCTGCAGTTGATTGTTATGAAAAATCTGTTAGAACTTTCTAAATGTTTATATATATTGACACAAGATATGTTAATCTAGTAACCAAAAAGGGACAATATCCCGTGACAACACATGTTAGCGCTTCACACAAAATTGTCCCCAACACGACACAAAATAAGTTGTGCTTCGCGAAAGGAATGAGATTTCGGGCTCCTGTCCGTAAGATTTGGCTTGTCTATGCACAAGTTGGCGGATCATTTGATAGAACTGCATTTATTGTTTTCACAGACATCTTCTTGGGTGTTCAAAATTGAATAAAATACTCCAATGGTATATGGTGAATATTCAAGACACAAAAGGAGTTTTTTGGAAGAAGATTTTGGGCAGTCAAGCGAACATAGATATCTTGGAGTAGCTGAGCCGACATCCCTTCAGGGTATCGAAAATGATGTAGATTATCTGCTGAAAGAACCAGAAAAAGAATCCTCGGATGCCACAAATTATGTAGATTCTAGGATTTTAATTTTATATTTTGCCAATGGATTTTATTATGTGTGTTTTTATGACACGTCTTTGTGTGAAGTGCAATTTCTTGAGCCTATTCAACAGTCAAAAAATGATTCTGAAGTAATACAAATCGTTATTCACCAATTTAACCCTGAGTCCGTAATATGTAACAGTCGTGCAAAGTTCCAAGCCAAATTAAATTTGCTAGAAATTGAAAATGGTGTAAGAATTAATGTTAAATCAACAAAGGATTTTAATTCTATTGAAGGGAAATCTTTTCTCGATGAATTGGTGAATGAATTACAGCAAGTAGAAGATAATGTCAAAGTTGACGAAATGAGATCATTTCTATTCAGATTAATTGATCTGGATGATTATAACAGCTATGTTTGTATTTCACGTATGATATTTTTTTTTACTTTACCTACAGTTCACTAACATTGTAACAGTGTTGCTTAATGTCTGCTTTTTCTCTCAACTTTGAAATTTTAAGCATGGGCCAAAATAATCTTAAGAAGAGCAATCTAATTCATGCAATGAATTTTGTTCCTATTAATCAGCTAATGAATATTGACTTAGAAAGTTTGGTATCTTTAAATATCATAAGTCTTGACAAGAGATTAGGTGGGAAAAAAAAAATATGCCAAATGTTTACTAAAACCGCTTCTCAAATTGGTACTTCCCTGATGTACACCTATTTGCTAAGACCTTTGTATGATATTAACGCAATAAATGAAAGATTGAATACTATTGATTATATAATTTTTGAGCTAAATGTGGGTTCAAAACACTCTTTAATTAAAGATATTATTGATAGTATTAGAGGAATTAGTGATATAACCAAAATTATACATAATCTCAGAATAGGGAACTATAAATCATCAGTATGGAAGCAATTGAGAAATTATTTGATTAATATAGTTAAAGTAAAAGAATATATTCAGTCTAGCGATAAATTAGGGGAATGCAAGATATTTGCTAATTTTGTTGAAAGTTTCAAAGAGGAAGACGCTCATATTATACGTCATAAAGTTGAAAGTGTCTTGGACTTTGACGCCGATCCTCAGACTATAAGTATTTGTAATACTGTTGATGATGATTTGGAAAGTTACAGAAATGCATATAACGAAATGGAAGGTATTTTAGAAAAAATATCCATGAACTTGACACATGATCTCGGTCTGGAAATAATCACCGCTTATATTCCACAATTTGGATATCTAGTTGCAATTGAACAAGGGAATAATAAAAGCGAAGTTCATTTTGGCAATGGATTTGAATTGGTTTTCACTACCTCAACCACATCATATTATAAAAATGAAATTATGATTGAAATGGATAACAAATATGGAGATCTTTATTCGTTAATTAAAGATAAAGAGATTGAAATTTTATTTAACTTGAAAAATGAAATCATCAATGATTTGAGTAAAATAGTGTCATCTTATTCCTGTATTGGGCATATTGATGTTTTGGTTTGTTTTGCCCTTGTTTCGATGAACAATCAATTTTCGAGACCAAAACTTATTAGCAATGACTTAAAATCAAACAGTAGGACTATAATCAATTTAACAGGATCATTTCATCCTCTAATTGAAAAGTCAAATTTTGTAAAGAACGATCTTAAGTTCAACAAGTCTAATGTAATGGTCATCACAGGACCAAATTATAGTGGAAAATCTACGATTTTGGAGCAAATTGGAATAACCGTATATCTAGCTCAGATTGGATGCTTTATACCGGCAGAAAATGGTGAGCTCTGCATATTCAAGGACATACTTACTAGAATCAATACAATGGATAGCATGAGCACCACCCAAAGCACATTCATGAAGGACTGTCAACAAATGAGCAAATGTTTATTTAGAAGCTCTACAGACTCTCTTATATTGATTGATGAATTTGGTAAGGGAACTGATATTAATGATGGGCCTGGATTATGTGGTGGTATTATTAAGCATTATTTGAACCGCAACAAGGAGTGTTCTACTGTAATATTAACCACGCATATGGATGAAATATTCGATTCTGGAATGATGGAGTATGGGGAAGGGTTGGAATTCAGTCATATGAAAGTGATTTCAGGTGATGATGAGTCATTTAAAGTAACCTACCTATATAAAATAACTCAAGGTATTGCTAAGGATTCACTGGGGTTATATTGTGCAAGACAGTGTGGAATTGATATCGATATTATTCAAAAGGCACAATATATTCTTGACATAATTAATCAGGGAAAGGATATTGTCAGTAAATTTTCAGACCTTGATGAGATTGAGATGGATACTATTCGTATGCATGAAGAAAGACTGAAAAAGTTCTTACAATTAGATTTTCAAGAGTGGGATGTACCAGACGTAAAAATGCTAAAACAAGAAGTTTTGAAAATATTGAAATAATATGTGATTATAAATATTTGATATAATAATCTCTATTTATATTATATTAAACTATATATGTGGCTTAGAAAAGAGTGATTTTGAATTGATTAATTGATACCTTCAGATAATTAGTTTAATTTGACCGACCTGGAAACCTTTTTACTAATACCTGTCAATTCACCGGCATAAGGACCTTGTTGACCAGTATAGACTGCTCTTACTGATTTGAGTTTCTTCTTTGCCGCATCGTACTTCATTCTCTTCTTAACTCTTGCATTCCTATTTTCTTTCTTTCTACGTGCCGTAAGACCCTTGTTTTTTAAAATCTGATAGTTAATCGCACGTTTGCCATTTTCACCAATAGATTCTTCAAACTGCAGCTCTTGTAATTTACCATCTCTTGCTGCAATAAGAGCTTCTTTGTGTGCATTGGCCCTAGATTCTTTCCGATTGTCCTTTGCTTTCTGTGTTGAGCTGAAAAATGCTTCCAATTCTTCATTGGAGTGAACAAAAGCTGACGCTTTATCAGGTGATTTTTTACCAGATTCTAACTTTTCTGTATTATCCTTTTTCGTATATGTGAGCACTGCCATGGTTGTATATATTTTATAGCTCAAACTGACAAAGCCAAAAAAAAAAAGTAGTAGATAGAATTCAATAAAAATTATGAAAAAAAAAAAAAAAAAATCAAAAAAAAATTAAAAAAATTTCACAAATTCATGTTGCTGATTACGTAATTACGCTGAGCGTCGATAGTCTAAATCATTTTATAAGTATTAATATTCCAATATCTCTTATTCTAAACATCTTCATTAGAAAACATTATATATAACGACAAACATTTATATCCATTGTGGAATATAGGCACATTTGATTATTATTTTGTTAAATGTGTAGTTAATTGGAAGTATAAAATTATGGAATTACAAAATGGCTGACCTATCAAATACATAACAATAATTAAAAAAATGACTACTCTTCATCATCTTCGTCATGATCAAGAGTCAGGGACATGTCATGCCATTCTTCGCCACCAAAATTACATGCAGAAATTCCCAGGTCAGAAAAACCAAAACTGGAGTAAAATGAAACAAGTGTGTCCTTACATAAAAGGGATATTTTATCAGCAACATACTGTTGATTCATCTTCTGCAGATAATCTTTCAATATAACAGATGCCAACTTTTTTCCTCTGAAGTCAGAATGAATTACTACACTATGAATACCAATTGTCTTACCAGCATCAGAATGTCCGGTACCATATTTATCGTTGAGCTTTTCCTTAACCGCATGGGATTCATCTACTGTTGTTTCTGTTGCATCCTCTAATGCTTCTAAATCCTTCAATTCCTTAGTTTTAAATTCCTCCTTCAAATTACCATTCTTATCACATAAAGATGAAACAAAATCTGATGGTACAATCATTGATTCATCTGTAACAGTATCTGATAACATTTTTGTGGCAATCACATGACCAATTAAAGTCTCCTTTTTAATGGTGCTGTGATCAGGTAATTCCTTTGCATTAACAGAGTCTGTATCAAACTCACGAATAAATAAACCACTGCATAATTCAGGACATACTGTTAATCTGTATTCTATACGTAAAGCAGATGCTCTCTCATGGCTTGGAAAACCGTTGATTTCTAACGCAAGAACTTGTGGAATATCAGATAAATTCAGCGGACGTACGCAAAGATGTTGTGGTCTCGACATAATTATTTAAAACTTATTGTTATTTCCTAAGACAAGAATCAAACTCATACAATTTTGCACTCAGAGCTGCTATTAACAATCAAATCAATCGAATCAATCACCACCTCTTGTGAGGCCCAAATATTTACGTGCTAGCGCGGCAAACTGGGTGCCACCAAAGACTGTCACGCACATTGTAGGTGCAATGTTGAAGAAGGAGCAAGAAATATATTTGAAACGGTCAATTTACTAGACAAAGGTATATGAATTTTATTATTATTTAAGATTAAAGAAGATGTCTGACACAAACACCACACAGGACCAAGTTGAACCACTACGCAGTGAGGGATCTAGCGCTGCTGAATCAATGACACTTCCTTTAGAACTCATTGACCAGTGTATTGGTAAGAGACTTAGAGCTTTTCTTAAAGATGACCATATTTTTGAGGGAACATTAGTTGGATTTGATGATCTGGTTAATTTAGTTATGGATGATGTTGTAGAAATTGGTAATACCGTTCAAAGTCCACCAACAAAGAGAATGTTATTGAGTTCAAGAAGTCTTACTATGCTTGCCCCATTAGAATAAGAATCTATATAATCTTTATTTAATTGTATAATTTGCTCTAAAATTTATGTCATATTTTAATAAAATTACCATGTATATTAAGAAAAAAATATTATTGATTATCGCAGTCACTTGTCAAATTATTTTCCCTATAATTAGAATACTTTCCGGATAAGGAAAGTGGCAAATTTCATTGACATGTCTTTTTTTTGCCCTTGATAGTTTTCTTTTTTAAAATTTTTTGTGGGTTTTCTTTAGCCATTTGTTTCCAATAATAAGTCCTTGATTAAAAGTTCTTTTATAACACATTTCGTTCAAGAAAAATGAGACTCACTTTTAGCTATAACAATAAATTCTTTAATGCAGATCTTCCCCCATCTATGACACTGGCTGATATGGCTGCATATATTGAAGCTGAAACTGGATTGCCACCAACTCATCAAACTTTGATGCACAAATATGTACAACTTTCACCTTCCAAATCAACAACTCTTCAAGATTCTAATGTTTCTCAAGATGATTTGATTGTTATTATGCCCTTTGATCCAGTTGCGAATAATTTGAATCAAGCTTACGAAGAAAATCCTGAATTTTTTGCCGATGTTACCATGTTATATGTTAAAATATCATTGAATGGACATGAATTACCTGCATTTATTGATACAGGTGCACAAAGATCTTTAATAACTCCACAATTATGTGAAAGATGTGACTTAAACCATTTAATTGATCGCCGTTTTAAAATGCAAGCTAGAGGTGTCGGTCAAAAACAGAGTGATGGTAGAATACATTCTGTTCCAATGGTTATAGGTGGTACATCTTGTGCAACAAGTTTGACTGTTTTGGATATAGGAGGTGTTGGATTGTTAATTGGTTTGGATTGGATGAAAAGATTTAGAGCCAAAATTGATTTAGAAAGTAATAGACTTATTATTGGTGATACTTTTGTTGAATTTTTGAATGAATGGGAAGTTAAAAGACTTCAGGAGGCAAATGGAATTGATACTGAGGCATTGATCAAAGGAGACGATGATAATAATGTAGCTAAGCAGCAACCTACTCCAAAGACTTCATCTGTAACATCAATCTCCCCTAGCACGGTTGTGCCGCATTCACAGGTATCAACTTCTGCTTCTTTAACGCCTGATCAACTGAAGAAGGTCAATTCTTTGACAGAAATGGGTTTTGATAGGCAGTCGGCACTTGCTGCATTACAACAATGTGGATGGAATGTTGATCTGGCTGCGGGTGTTTTATTTTAAAATATGTACTTTGAAACTCAAATAAATAAATAATTAAACAGGTTGTATAGCTATTTATTCAATCATTATTTATAAATTCTATGTATTTTAAACATGGGTGATTAATAATAACGCTCTCATTTAATCCATTCCATAGCCAGTCAACTCTATTCGGTTTGGTCAAAATCTTCAACTTGGGTACAAATTCTTCAACGAAAATACGATCATTATGATTAGCACTAGAACTAAAGCATATGAATTCATCTAGTATACTTACACTAGACCATAACTGTACTTTTCGCAAACATGCAATAACTAAACTTGTGATCTGGCCACCGTTACAACAATGAATATAGGTGTTCCCACTATCTTTTCGAAGAATTATCTCTATTATCTGAGTAACTTGGTCATGGGTAATTGGAATCTCTCTGTTTTTTCCCTTGTCCTTTACAGAGGTATCTGTTGGAAAATGCAAATATTTAATGCCACGACTCTCAATAAATTCAATAAGTTCTTTATTTGCACCGTTCTTGGTGTTTCCACTGTATATAGAATTGGGCGTCAAAGAAATAATTGTATTGACATGAAACATGTCTAGAAATGGGAGATTCTGTGAATTTGGAGATGCTCCTCTGCATAAACTCGTCTGAACTTTGTTAAAACGTACCGGTGGAACAAATGTGAGTGCTGACATTGGAAGTTCTATGAACAGCTTAATGATTTCAAATTGCTCTCTTTCCCTATCTGAACAGTATTTGCTAAAGCAAACCCTATAGAGTATAGGTTCCATCCTTATACATATTTTAAATGCCAAAGTACTTATTGCTTGCTTACGTAACATAATTTTAAGATTTAATATAATTTTGGTTGCTGGCGTGTTTTCATTTCAATGAGCCATATTACATTGAAGGGATTAGCTGATGCTCTCCTATTTAATAACTTTGGAGAGATTAACACAATTAAGAAATGGATCCAGAAGCTATAGAAAGTACACTTTCAAAAACTGCAGAGACTGCAGAAGGCCCAGAATCTACCGTTCGTGATGAAAAAACCGATGAACTTGTTAATTCCTTAGAATCGAGTGTTGATAAAGCATATTCCAAAATTCAAGACTCAACACTTAGTGGATTTTCCAAAATCTCAGGAATGGTTTCTGAAAAATTGCCTGAATTACAAAAACAATGGAATGATGTCAAGTTACCGCAAATTCCAGATGTTAACGTTAATGTCAATGTTAATGAATTAACCAAAAATATCAATAATTTAAATATTAAATTAGATGACTATGTTAAAAAAGAAGATTTGGATGTTTTAAAACAACGTGGAGGGGAATTCATAACCAAAGCTAGTGAAAACACAAATAAAGTTTTGGATGACTTGGATAATGATCTAGAAAAAATTGAAAACTTAACAATAAACTACGCCCAACAAATTGGTGGTCAAATTGGTACATTTTTCAAAGCGCAGTTGAACAATTTAGAAACTAACTCTGATGATAATTTGGATTCAAAAAACGAAAAGGAAGCACCTGTTGCTGATTCTTGGAATTGGTCTGGTTGGGGTAAACAATTGACTAGTTTAATATCAAGTGATGCTCCTGAGAAAGTTGTTTCTGAAGAAAAAAAGATAGAACTTTTATTTAGCTTACCAGAAGGTATTAGTCCAGGTACCAGGGCTGAAAGTCAAGTTCACGAATTACAGAGCGATTCATCAATATATTTAAAATCGGTTGAATCCGGTGAATTTAACGATTACAAATTAAGTGACGAACAAAATGCAGAAATAAAAGATCTTCTTAACAACAATTCGTTACATTTAATGCAAGTCTACAGACAAGTTGTGAATGATGCTGGTGAAAGCGGTAATTCAGAAGAAGAATCATCTGAAGTAAATAAAATTAGTAGTGAAAACTTCTGGAAGGTTTACTTTGGTAAAAGTGATCAGATTATGAAGGATGAAAGGAAGAGAAGGGAACTTTTGGAAAAGAGTAAAAATGTGGAAGAAAATGGAGAGGATGAAGACTTTGACTGGGACGAATAGAGTATCGGCTTTATAATTAGTTCCTACTTTATAATATAATTAAAGTTTAAATATAGTATATTTTATAAGTATAACTTTAATATAATAAACATAATGATTGATTTAATTTCGTTCGAATAACAACTACTAAATTTACAATAGTATTGTATTATTACCTATTATACTTTTCAGTAATATAAAAAATCGAAATAAATGTATATTTTAAAGATAAGCGCGGTGGCTCCGAAGAAGGCAATTGTGATATTAATGATTCATCTTTGTACCCCCCTGGTGGCGATAAAGATGGCTGATTCAAACATTTATTGTAGTGGTTGAAAAAAAGGCATATATTGCAGATGCAAACACCAAATACCAATATTGTTCCAACATCGCTTCAACAGCATGTTCGAAGGATTGATTTATTGTTTAAATCGTTGGATGAAAAGGCAATAGATAAAATTAAAAATAACAATCAAGATTTAGAAGATGTTTCTGTTGCGATAAAATGTATACGTGAGCTCATTCAACAGTTTCTTATAGTAGTAAGACATTTTTCAGATTCTTCGATGGAAACAGTAGGGCTAAATACTCTAAAGGAAGCATATTGTGATTTTACTGCTGCAAAACGATTGTTAGATTATCACATGAATAATATTTCTGACAAAAATCATATAGATGACTTAAAAAAACTAGAAAAAATGATTGATGAAGACATGATCTATTATAAGAATGTGAAAGATTATATTTCTAAGTCTGCAAGTTCAAATTTGATTTTTCAATCAGATGTTCAATCGAGGTTTAATATGTTATTAAACGGTGGAAACCCAATAATTGAAAAATCTAAATTGATAGAAAATATTGCTCCTTTGCAAAATAATTCAATACCACATAATCCAGTTATATCTTCAATATCGACGCCAAATAATATTTCAACACCAGCTCATCCACCTACATTACCAAATCGCCCCCGTTCAATATCACCATCACCGCCAGATGATCCCGACTTAAGATTGCTGAATTTTTATTCATTAAAAGGCTATGTAGATGTTGAAAAATTACTGGAAATTTATCACAAATTTGATGATTCAGTTTTACTGATTGATTTTAGACCTGAAATGTTGTTTGATTCTAATCATATATCTTTGTTTTCTAATATTGTTAATATTGACCCTGTGTCAGTCAAATCACATTATATTATTCAAGATATTATTGATCATTCACTTTTATTAAGTTCAACTGATGAAAGGAAAGCTTTGCTGGAAATTTCAAAGTTTAACTTAGTTATAATTATTGACCAATGCTCAATTCATTCTAGATTGTCATTAGATTTACTGAGGTTAATTGTCATTCTAGATGAAAAAAATATTGATCCAAGATTCAAGTTGCAAAGAAAACCAATTATTTTAGATGGAGGTTTTGATGAGTGGTCATATTTCATGAACAATCAAAGCAGACCACCAGCACATGCATCTTCGACTATTTCTAGTCCAAAGTTGATGTCAATGTCATATAGTCTAGATAATCAGCAAAATTATATTCATACCCAGCCTTCTATTTCAAGGTCTCCTTCTCCTATTAGAACACTCCCTCTTAATAGTAGTAGTAGTGGCAGCTTTTCATTTTTTTCTCCCTCTCAAAATCAACCTCAGGAATTGATCAAACCTTTAATTAAATTGCCCATTTCTTCAGTATCATCATTGCATACATCAATGGGGTTAACAAGATTAGGCACAAACTCTCCTAATTCAGTTGCTAATTCTAGAAAATACATGGACGCACCAAATATGAAAGTTGGAAGAGCAGCTAACACTCCTATCTTACAAGTATCATCCATTAATGTACCATCAAGATCTAGTTCTCCGGCTAGATCACCCATATTGGTTTCAGGATTGTATAATTTAGGAAATTCATGTTACATGAATGCATCATTACAATGTATGATTGGAACTAAAGAGTTAACTAATTATCTTTTACAAAATAATTATCAACAATTTGTCGCAAAAGATTCAAAATTGGGTTCTCATGGTAGATTGACTAATGAATATCAAAATTTAGCCAAGCTGATGTTAGCAAATACTGCCAAGCATGTTGCAACAGATCCAAAAAAATTCAAAAAGGTAGTTGGTTCAATTAATTCATCCTTTGACAATTGTGATCAGCAAGATTCGGCCGAATTTCTTCATTTTATATTGGATACGATTCATGAAGATTTAAATTGGTCAGCTAATAATACACCTTTTTCTGCATTGACTGATGCAGAGGAAGAAAATAGGGAAATTCTACCAATACGATTAGCATCAACTCTAGAATGGGAACGATATCTAAAAACTGATTATTCAAGTATAATTGAAATATTTTCTGGGCAGTATGCTTCAAGACTTGAATGTAATAATTGCTACAAGACTTCTACTACATATATTCCATTTAACATGTTATCAGTACCGATTCCTGAAAAGAAGGATATTACCTTATACGATTGTATAGATAATTTTGTCTTGCCGGAGATATTAAAAGGTGATAATGCATGGAAATGCTCTAGATGCAAAGAAAGTCGTAGTACAAAAAAACAATTAAAAATTACTAGATTACCCAGAGTTTTAATTATTCATTTAGAGAGGTTTTCGTTTTCAGGTGCACCAAAATTTGAATTTGTTAAAAATAGTAAGAAGGTTGATATTCCATTGAAATTAGAAATGAAGAAATACTGGCCACAAATTCAAGACGAAAGGGAAAGAGAAGAACTTAAAAAATTTCCACCTAGAGGTCAAGATGGTGAATGGGAATATAAATTATATGGTGTTGTGAGACATTATGGTACGCTAAATGGAGGTCATTATATATCAGAGGTGAATAAGAATGGTAAATGGATTAAATTTGATGATGACAAGTTAGGTATAAGTGAAAATGTTGGTAGAAAAGATGAAACAGATGGTAGTGCGTACATATTGTTCTATGAAAAAGTTTGTTAGGGAAGTATAAAAAAGGAAAAAAAAAAATAAATAGAAATTGTATAGATCTGTATTAATATTATGTTTAGAATTTATCGCAAGCATTTAGAAAAATCAAAAAAAAAAAAGAAAAAAAAGATTAACATGTTGGTGATCGATCATAATTATTATCATCAACATCATGAACCAGTTATCTTCGCAATTACCAAATCAAGGACCTTCTGATTCACCCTCACACCTATATAGAATTAATATTTTTAATATTGTGTGGTGTCTGGGTTAAATTGCCTCTAATAAAGACGCGAAAAATCAGATCAATTTTTTACACAAATTGTGACTGTCTTTTTCGTTTAACCACATAATATAAAATGCGCGGAGAACGCTAGAAATTCCCAAATAGGAAATAATTTTATTTTAACAAGGACTATTGTTCCTAATCTATTATAGTAACGGCTTATCAATATTTTGTAATATTAATAGTAATCTAGTAATAATATAGGAGCAGCTCCTATTACATGTTTAAGGTTTACTTTACTATATGAGCTTAATTTATTGATTTTCTTTATCGTAATCTTCTGTTTATTTACATTCCTTTATTAACAGTCCAACAACGGAAAAATAACTGCATATTCTTATACTTGAATTAGCTGTTGACTGATTTTGTCTCTTATTTGATATTTATTGAATTAATATATCATTTTGGCTTTATCTTTATTTTTTTCTTTTTTCAATTTAATCATTATTAATTTTTGTTTCCATTTATTTTTATTTATTTTAGATTTCTAAATATTTTTATCGATATTTACGAATCTTTAATCA
Source organism: Pichia sporocuriosa (assembly GCA_030574275.1). NCBI lineage: Eukaryota > Fungi > Ascomycota > Pichiomycetes > Pichiales > Pichiaceae > Pichia > Pichia sporocuriosa. Next base: position 56,524 of record JAJMES010000009.1, read on the forward strand.
AGGAGTTAACTTATTTTTTACTAAATTTAAATCAACCTAGTTTTTGTGTGTGTTTCGGGGTTTCCATAGAAAAGAGTCAGTCAGATCAAATTGAAATATTATTGCGCTTACGTAATCATATTATTTTTTTCACTGGATTTTACTACACTTTAAACACTGACTTATTAAATTAAATTATTAGTGAATTTACTTCTTTTGATATTTGAAAATTCAAAACAAAACTGAAATATATTGATTCGAGTTTATTCTATCAAATAGCTTGAATTCAAATATTGAAAAAAAGGAACATTTTTATTTTTATATTTACATCTACATTGTTCTATTTGAAAAAATTTTGTTGATTATATCAACTTTATTTACAAGCTTTTGAAATTGGTGTTAAATTTTGGAACCCGAGTTCATATTGTACATTTTTTAACTTGAACTTAGACGGATATCTCACCATTTTTCAAAGCTAATAAATATTTATTCATTTATCTATTTATCAAATTATATTATATCCTTGTATTATATTTCAATCACTCCATTATGTCACAAGATCAAATTACGTCATCTGAAGAATTATCTGATTTTAATGCAGATAAGCTAAATCATATTGAATCTATTCCAACTTCACCTGAAAGTAGTAATGGTAGAAGTTCAACACCATTTTCAACAACTTCAACTAATGCAACATCAATTACTGACCAAAAAGTGGACTTAAAAAAGAATATTTTAATTGATTCCATAAAGACTAAAGATTCAACTAACATTGATGGAACGTTGGTTAATGGTGATTCCTCACCTATGACTGCATTAAGTGCAATACCAACACCTACTCAAACTCCAAAACCTACAAATACTACTGACTCAAAAGATGATTTAGCTGATAAAAAAGAGTCTAAGGCTGAAAAGAAGGAGAAAAAGGAAAAGGATAAAAAAGAGAAAAAGGAAAAGAAAAGTACACGCACTATTAATTTTGCTAGTGGAGTCTCTACTTCTGTTCCTTTGACTGGTGAAAGACCTAGACCTGATTCACATCCTTCAATGGATGATGATGTTCTATTGGCAATTTTCATTATTTTGTTCGATAATGATGCAGAAAGTAAAGGTATGACAGTCAAACAAATATGTGATATATTAGTTGAAAAGCATCCAGATATGTCAAAATTATCCTCTAAAACTTCAAATCTAGTAAGTGCAAAATTAAATGCCTATGTCAAAAAGGTAGAGAAAGGAGATAGTTCTATTCACTATGCTTTATCGAGAGATTGGGCAGATTCATCACCAAAGAGAATGGTTTATGTTTATCGTGGTATTTTATCTCCTGAATATCCATCTTATGTTCAAAAAGTAATTGAGGAACATAGGATTAAGGATGCTGCTGCAAATGCTGCTAATGCTGCTATTAATACAAGTATGGGTGATGCTATGGTCATTGATAAGAATGATTATGATGATTTAAGTGATACTAATTTAGATTCTTCAAATAAATTGAAAGCACATAATTTATCAAAATTTGATGAAAGATCAGATTCAGCTCGTTCACAATCTCCGTTGACTCAAGATTTATCTTCTTTACAATCAATTTCTCCATCGGGATTACAGTTGAATAAAATATCACCATTTGGAAATGGTGCAATTGATTTTGGAATTCCACAATTATCTGTTCCTTATTCTGTTGCTCCAGTAACTGCATCTTTAAATGTCACTATGCCCTTAAAATCAAATAATATGGATAATGTTAAAATTAACAGTACTAATATAGCCAGTGATTTTTCAATTAAAAAAAATAATGAATATTTGACTGTTATTCCAGATTCTGACTCTGATGATGATTATAACACATTAAAGGCTACATTTGATGACGAAGATGATGATGAAGAAACTACTGTTTATGCAAATCATGGTTATTATAGACATGGTTCAGATATTGTTACAGATAGGATTCCATCTGGAATTGGTAAAAGGTCAAAATCCATCAGTTTTATTAATAAAAGAACTAAGTCACATTCATCACCATCAAAGCAAACACAAGAAGAACCAAATATACGACAACAGAACTCCAATTCCGAATCTCAAAATAAATTATCAAATCAACCAAGACAGCTTGTTACAGCTGCTGCTCTTACTCCTAGAGTTCCTAGAAAGTCTATGGTTAATACACCTAATGCTGCAGCTGCAGTAGCTGCCTTAAGAGCTGTTGCGCTTGGTACTTTTGGTGGATCAGTTAACGATTCTGTCAACTCAATAACCAACTCTATCATGTCAGATACTTCTATCGAACCTTCAATTAGTGTTAAATGGCTTGAAACTGTTAGATCCGGATTTTTAAATCAAGATATTGAAAGTCCTGAAGATGTTTCATTGGCTGAATTGGAAACTTTATTTACTTAAATTCAATGATTGAACTACAAAAAACTATTTTTCAATTAAAAAAAGCCTTTAATACCATAATTACAAGATTTATGGATTTTTTAATCTAATAATAACAATAATAATAATAACAAAAAATAATAATAACAAAAAATAATAATGACAAAAAATAATAATAACAAAAATAATAAAAATAATTTTAAAAAAATTTAAAAAAATTTAAAAAGAGAGATTTCAATTTTGGTATCAACTTCAATTAATATATTAGATAATATAAATAATTGTATGGGGCCTGAGTGATGGTCAGGGTTTATTTCTAGTTTTGGGTTTGTTTATTACGTGGTGTGTTTTATACATAAAGGGAGGTTTTTTTTAAGTTATTAGTGACAACAATTTACATTTTCATTTACACCATATTCCATTTCCATCCCTTATTTTTTTTGTGTTAGTTAATGACTTATGTTTTAATGCTTTAATTTCAGTTCGTTTCACCTCATTATTTTGCTGGTGTCTATTTTTTTGTACTTTAGGCTAATGTGTCTTTTTTTGTTTGTGTTTTATACCACTTACTTCTCTGTGTATCTATCTTTAGCTTTAAAACAATAAATACTTTACTTTTGATCTCTGGCGTGCTATGATGCAAACGCGTAAAAAAATTTTGAAATTATTAAAGCGTATTCGGTGATATTTCTTAAAGATTTATATTGCAACTGTTTTGCCACTTACTGAGTATATTTTAACTACAAATAAGTCCCCTCATATCATGAATCAGAAGGGTGGCCCAAAACAATTTTTTGATCACAGTTTACAGACTACTCTGCCGACTTTAATTAATCAAGAATCTGTAACGGAAAATCAAAATATTGAAAAAGATCATGATGTATACCTTAACTTTCGAAAAGAAATTAAGGCCATGTTTAGTGATATAACCGAATCTACTATTTACCTCTTGCATAAAAAATTTTGTGATTCACAAAATTTACTACAGGATGCAACTAACGCTTATCTTGATAATTCTGGAAATTTTCCAGATCATGAAAGTGCTGTAAAGGCACACGCTCAAGCGGAAAGCTACAAACTTAAATTTCAGCAGATTCAAAATAAAAAAAATGCTGATGAGGAAAAAAGAATGAATTATGAGTATGTGAGTCGAAAAAGGGGTGTTGATTCAATCGTAAGTGGTAGTAATACTTCCAAATATTTTAATAAAAGTGCAAAAAACAAGGTTTCCTCGATAGTACCTAAAAGGAGGAATACAGTTAGGAGTGTTATTGGTGATAATTATAAACCAGTTAACGAAAAAAATGATAGTAATATTGAGAATATCCAAGAAGCAGCTATTAAAGAGGAAAAAAAATATTGGAAAAAATATATTGGCACCATGAATATGTCGTGTTGGTGTACGAGATCTGTATACAGTTTAAACTCTGTATATCTTGAAAATAGGCTCATTTTCACCAAGCCTAGTGGTTCCGATGTTGTATATGTTAGTCATAAGCCTGAAAATGGACACCATCGTCGTGAATTGGGAAGACTTGCCGAAGAAACTGCAGAATTTATTGGACCACTAGTTGATGAAGGAGCTGTCCAATTTGAATCCAAGCTGTTTTTTGTTGAGGATCAGAGATTGAGTACTGGAGACACCTTTGTTATACGTGTAGATTGTTTTTTATCTGAGAAAATTTTTGAGAATCAAGATGCAAATGATGATATCGATGAAGATTGGGAAGTTGAGCACCTTAAAATCATGAAAGGTTCAAACGGTAATGTTGAAGCAGGAACACGATTGAAAAGTTGTATACTGAAGCTTTTTCAGAAGCTAAATTTGAAATCTGTACAAGAAATTGAAAATAATCAAAAACTAGTTGATCTTTCAAACGATGATTATGATGAAGGTTCGGAATTTCAAGAATTGCATAATAACGCACAAGTTAGTGAGCCTTTTGTCTCCGATGACATGGATGTTGATGAAAGCGAAGAAGACAGTGAAACTGCGAATGATAATAGGTTAACGATGAACCAGGTGAAAGATTTATATAGAAGTACAGAACTGAATAACCTTCAACAATCTCTTCCTGAATCTACGCCTAATAGCTTTAACATTGAACTAAGACGTTATCAAAAGCAAGGTTTAACTTGGATGCTTCAGCGTGAAAAAGAATATGATTTAATTGGGTTGAATAATGATAATTTTAGTGCTGAAGAAAAGGACAATGTGGTTCAACAGCTTAAATCATTGGCGAATTCACTAAATCCCTTATGGAAGGAATATACATGGCCTAATTTACCTGAAAGGTTACAATCTCTAGAATTACCACCAAATTGTGCTGATGGGTTTTATTTGAATCTATATAAAGGAAATTGTTCTATGATTAAACCAGTTATAAAATCAACATGTAAGGGGGGAATTCTTGCCGATGAAATGGGACTTGGTAAGACAATAACTACGTTGTCTTTGGTTCTATCGTCTCCTAAAGATTTAGATTATGAATCATTGGATACTAATGACATCAATAAAATTAAAGATTATGCTTCTGGAACAACATTGATTATTGTTCCTATGGCATTGCTAACTCAATGGGAAAAGGAATTTTTGAAGGTTGCAAAGGACCCCGAAAAAAATCGTTGTTTCATATACTATGGACAGGATACGCTTGGAAATTTGAAGCATTTGTTATGTGGTCCAAATCCTCCTGTTGTTGTGTTAACAACATATGGTATGATTCAATCTGAATGGTCCAAAATGAATAGATCAGAGACATTCAATAAAAACTGTGGATTATTTTCTATTAAATTTTTGAGAATTATTTTAGATGAAGGACACAATATTCGTAATAGAATGACAAAAACTGCCAAAGCTGTGTATGCATTAAAGGCAGATAGAAGATGGGTTTTAACAGGAACACCTATTATCAACAGATTAGAGGATTTGTTTTCTTTGGTGCATTTCTTAGGTTTAAAGCCATGGAGTTATCATTCTTTATGGAAGCATTGTATTTCAGTTCCATTTGACACGGGTAAAGATTTGGGTGTCGCTGTTGACCTGCTTAAATCGATTCTTGATCCGATACTTTTACGTAGAACAAAAAACCAAAAGGATAGCAATGGTGATTATTTGGTAATTTTACCACCCAAAGAAGTAGTTATTGAAAAATTAAAGTTTAATAAAAAGGAGGACGCAATATATACGTGGTTGAAAGAGAAGGCAGTTAATTCATTCAATGAAAATTTTAAATCTGGAATGGTATTTAAAAATTATTCTTCTATATTAACACAGTTGTTGAGATTAAGACAGGTTTGTTGTCACGTTGATTTAATCAAAACCAACGAAGATATCTCAGATGTTTTTGATCGTGCCCCTTCGTCGCTGGATCAGAAGGAGAATCAAGAACAACGGCTGACACAAACTCAACCCAAGTTATCTACAAAAGCTGACGATGAAATGCTATCTATTGTGACGATGATTGAGACGAATGAAAAGCAACAGCGCATTCCTTTTGAAGAAATGAAGTTGTTGAAGGAAGAAATATATGAGCAATATCCCAATTTTGAAAGGACAGAGTGTTCAATTTGCACAGACACTGTAAATATTGATACATGCATCATAACGGAATGTAAACATTGTTTTTGTTTGAGTTGTTTAACGGAACATTTTGAATTTCAATTAAAGCACAACAAAACAAATAGTGGTCAAAATGATCAGAATGAAGATTCCAATGGTGAACTGGGTAATACTTTCAATTTGCAAGCGGAAGAAGTATTTTGTCCAATGTGTAGAAACAAGATTAACAAAAATAGATTATTCAGGACTGTACGGAAAAACAATCCAAATGCTGTTAATATGGTGAATGTTGATTCTAGCAAGGCTCTAATGACACAAATATCAACATCTGACGCAGAAATTTCTCGTGAATACTTTGTGAGACCCTTCAATCCTAACGGGCAATCGTCCAAAATCAATGCTTTATTGATTCATCTAGAACAGATAAAACAAGAATCTCCTGGTGAACATGTTATTGTCTTTTCCCAATTTACAAGCTTTCTTGACATCATCGGTAATGAACTTGAAAAATACACGGGAGAATTTGAAGTGCTCAGGTTTGATGGTAGATTGAATCTAGAACAAAGACAACGTGTTTTAAATGATTTTGAAAAGAAAATTCCCGAAGGTGAACAAAAAATATGTATTTTATTGTTGAGTTTAAAAGCAGGTGGTGTTGGTTTGAATTTAACTGTTGCATCTAGAGCATTTTTAATGGATCCACATTGGAACAATGCCATTGAGTTTCAAGCAATCGATAGGATCCACCGTGTTGGTCAAATGAAAAATGTTAAAGTTGTCAGGTTTATTGTAGATGGGAGTATTGAGGAAAGAATGTTAGCTATTCAGGAAAAGAAAAATCAGTTGGGTGAGGCATTGACTATGACTGATGAAGAAAGAAAAAAGAAAAGATTGGAAGAACTACAAAGTTTATTCCAGGAATAATTGCGTTATCTTTATAATTTATATATTATCTATACTAAATAAATAAATTAATATAATACCAGACACTCTGAGTTTAGAATGGGTTGATTTGAAACTTTATTATTTATTATCCATTTTTTAATCTTTAGTTTATCAATAAAGACCCTATACTTTTCATCCTGAACAAAAATACAATGATCGCTATATTTGTATTCTTCCAAATAGTAATCCATGTTGGGATTTTTTAATCCATTATCATAAAGCACATCCATAAATGAGAATGATAACAATATATCATCTATTCTAAATCCAGTTAGTTCGCTAATCATCTGTAAAGTGACATGTTTTTTGGTTGATAATGGACCATAAACAAAACTAAGTGAAATACATCGACACCAATAACTCAAATACGCCATTTTACCAAGTGGGGATAGTGGACGTTCGGGTCCGCTTATTTGTTGTTCATATGAGGATAGTTTATAAGAAAAGTCAATAAGTTTGGTCCCTAATTGCCTTTTTTGATAGCATGGTAAAACGCATATGCAGGATAAATTATTTGACTCCCAAGAAAGTAGTTCACGAGAATAAAAACCCATTGGAACCTCATGCCGGTCTAACTTTTGATATATAACATAAAAATCAAAATAATCAAGGTGATAAAAAATGGATTTGTTATCCAAAAAGAATTTAGCCAATAAGCACATACATTGACAAAATAACTTATGATATGCACCTTTTACTTTTCGTATCACAAATTCACCATCATTGTACATTACTTTTCCTGGAAGTTTTGATCGAAATTGACAGCAATTTATATGTTGTTCCCATTCTATTTCCTTATCTGTAAACTTGAAGCAAAATGGACAAACAAATAGTATATCTATCCAAGGTTTTTTATCTTGGATTTGTTTGAGATGGTCATCAGGTGTGTTTCCCATATGTACTGTTGCAAATTTTTTATTTAAGGGTGGATCTGAAAACGAATCATGGTTCTTAAAAGCCAATTCAGTGTAGAGGCATTTTCTTGTTTTATTATATATTGGTTCCTTGAAGAGGGCAGAATTACCATACCAAGTATCAAATTCAAACCTGCCTAATCTAATCCTAGAGACATTTCTATAATCTAAAAACCCATATTCATCATCCCCATTTTCATCTGTATTATTGTTTTGAGCATTTTTTTCTGCCTCTGTACCCTTTTCCCTATTTCTTAATGACTGGCGAAATGAACTGCCGTTGTCATTGTAAGAATCTGATCCATTTATATTTTCCATTTCACGGTAAGTGGTCAAGATCTCTTATTGTTTATCCTATACTTAATTTCAAAACTAATAAAAACAATATAACTGATACCTTTTCTTCATATATGGCACATTCAAAGAGTTTAGAACACTTTAAAGTTGTTTATAATTGTCTACTAATAATAACAACACCAAATTCACTGTTCCAAAACATCGGTATTTTCGCCGATCACATTCACAACATTTATTTCCTAAAAGAAGACAAAGTTAAAAAAATTGAAATTTTCAGGCAGTGCAACATTTTTTGTATGTAAAAAAAATTTTTCTTGTTTTAATATCAAGATTCTAACGTAAAAATGTTATGACTTTCGTTTTATTCTTCTTGATTGGATCAAGGGGGCTTACGGTCAGGATTTTGTAAGAGATCTTTAAAGCAGGATGGCTAGAAAAACATTCTATGGGAAAGCTGGTGATAAACTAACCGAAGCTTCTGATGAGAATGATGAAATTGAAAAACAAGTCAATAATTCAGATGAAAATATTTCTGAAAACAATAAGAACACTATAAGTGGCATGGAACAAGAAAAGTCCAAAAGAAAAAGAAAATTGAAGGAAGAATTACTTGAACAACACAAGGAAAAGTTATCCAGACAAAAGAAGAAGAGATTAGATAAATATATTGAACATCAATTAAAGAGGGAAGAGAAGGAGCTTTTATTTAAAAAGTTACAGGAAACACGTATTGACACTAGCATGTTAAAATCTGCAAAATTGATTGGTACTGGTGATAAAAAAACAAAAAAGGAAAAGATTATTGAAGCAATGGAATTGGAAAGGCTAGGTAAAGGTACTGATGAAACAAGAGAATTATTGTATGAAGAAAGAGAAATTAAAAGTTGGGATCAACTTCTTGAGGATTCTAATGATAAAAAAGATATTCCAACTGAAGATGATAATGTTGGTGAAGTTTTTAAAAGTACATCTGAATCAAGTTCTGGATTTATAGACTATAGACCAGCCCAACCATTTTCCGGAATGGGCACTGGATTTGGTTTTAGCAACATTGAAAAAGTGAAAAGTAAAAAGAAGAAGAAGAATTATTCTTGGAGAAACAAGATTGAAGCTGATGAAAAGAAAAGTAAAGCAAATGAAGATGAAATGGATTTTGTTTCTGATAGCTCAGATGAAGAAGTTGAAGAAGTCGATGATGATGATGATGAACAAGAAAACGATAAAAGCATTGTAGACGATAGCGAAGGAAAATCTGATATAGTAGAGGGAGGATCTGACAACGAAGATGATGATGACGAAAGTCTGAATGAGGAAGAGGATGAAAGTGAAGAAAATGATGACGATGACGATGATGAAGACGATGACGAAAATGATGACGAAAATGATGACGAAAATGATGATGATGATGATGATGATGATGATGTTGAAGTTGAAGTAGATATTAAGAAAGAACATACCAAAAGAGCCAATGACTTCAAGCAATGGGCAGAAGAGCAAGCACGTCAAATGGACGGACGTGCATTATTTACAGCTCCAACTGGTCCACAGATGGAATATAAAGGTATCATTCGTAATGAGGACTTAGATGATGGATTAAAGGAAGATTTTGTTCCAATCAATGATAAATTGACGAGAAAAATTGTTACAGTTAATATTATAAGAGATGAAGAAATACAAAATACAAGGATGAAATTGCCAGTGTACGGTGAAGAAAATCGTATTATGGAAGCAATCCATCATAATGATTGTGTTATTATTTGTGGTGAAACAGGTTCAGGTAAAACTACACAAGTTCCACAATTTTTGTTTGAGTCTGGTTATGGTGTTAGTGGATCAGACACACCGGGTATGATTGGTATTACACAACCTAGAAGAGTTGCAGCTGTTTCTATGGCAAAGAGAGTTGGTAATGAATTAGGAAATTATTCAAATAAAGTAGGTTATCAAATTAGATTCGATGCCACAGTAAGTGACGAAACATCATTGAAATTTATGACTGATGGTGTTTTATTAAGAGAAATGATGGCTGATTTTTTGTTAATGAAATATTCAGCATTGGTCATTGATGAAGCACATGAGAGAAATGTTAATACAGATATTTTGATTGGTATGCTCAGTAGAGTTTTGAAATTAAGAAGGGAATATCACGAAAAATATCCTGAAAAATATTATCCATTAAAATTAATTATTATGAGTGCAACATTAAGAGTCAGTGATTTCAGTGAAAATAAAGTTCTTTTTGATATACCACCGCCAATTTTAAAAGTTGATGCTAGACAATACCCTGTTTCCGTTCATTTTAATAAACGTACAGCCCATGAATATACCGAAGAAGCATTTAGGAAAACTTGTAAAATTCATAAAAGATTACCGAAAGGTGCTATATTAATTTTTATGACAGGTAAAGCCGAAATTGTCACAATGGTGAAAAAATTAAGAAAAGAATTTCCTCTTAAAAGTGAGAAAGCACAAAAGCTTAGATCTATTAAAGAAGGAGGAGATGATGATGAAGATGAACCTGTTGATGTAAAAGTTGATGCAAATAATGCTGATATTGAAGTTGAAGAAATTGATTTTGATGTGAATGAAATTGAAATTAATGAAGAGAATGACGATTATCAAGAAGGTAATACTGAAGATGAAGAAGAAGAAGAAGGATTTGAAGAAACATTAGAAGATGATCAAACTGAAAATGATCCATTGTATGTATTACCATTATATTCATTACTTCCAACAAGTGAACAAATGAAGATTTTTGAAGAACCACCTGCGGGATCAAGATTATGTGTTGTGGCAACCAATGTTGCTGAGACATCATTGACTATTCCAAATGTCAGATATGTTGTTGATTGTGGTAGAGCTAAAGAGAGAAAGTATGACGAAGAAACAGGTGTTCAATCATTTGAAATTGACTGGATTTCGAAGGCCAGTGCCGATCAAAGATCTGGTAGAGCTGGTAGAACAGGACCAGGTCATTGTTACAGATTGTATTCTTCAGCAGTTTATGAAAGTGAGTTCCCACAATTTTCAAAACCAGAAATTTTAAGAATGCCTGTTGAAGGTGTCGTTTTAAATATGAAAAGTATGGGTATTCAAACTGTTTCAAATTTCCCATTCCCTACACCACCTAATAGGGGTATGCTACAAAAATCTGAGCAATTATTGAAATATTTAGGTGCATTAGATAAGGAAAAATCACAAATTACAAGTATGGGTAAAAAGATGAGTTTATTCCCATTAAGTCCAAGATTTTCAAAAATTTTATTAATTGCTAACCAACAAGGATGTTTACCATATATAATTGCATTAGTTTCTGGCATGTCAGTTGGCGATCCATTTTTAACTGAATATGATTTAGGAATCCAAATAAATGAAGAAAATGAAAAGGATAAAACAGAAATTAAGTCTGAATTTAAGGATGACTATGAAGAAGAAAAAGAAGATGATGATGATGATGGAAAGGTGAAGAAAGAAGGTAAATTCATTAGTCAATTTGATCTTGAAAAGAAAAGAAAATTAAGAAATAAATTTAATAAATCAAATGAATTATTCTCTAAATTAGATAAATATAGTGATAGTTTAAAGCTTTTATCAGCGATCTGTGCAAGTGATCATATACCTAAAAATAAGAGGAGTAAATTTTATGAAGATCATTTCTTAAGAGAGAAACAAATGAAAGAAATTGAAAAATTAAGAAAACAATTGACATATATTGTAAAAATTAATACAATGAAGGAAAGTATTGCAATATCAAACAATATCAATGAAAATGAAATGAAATTAAATAAACCAAATAAAACGCAAATTCAAGCAATCAAACAAATGATTACAGCTGGATTTATTGATCAAATTGCATTTAGATTAGATGTTGTTGATAAAAGTTTTAAATTGAGTAACAATATGAAAATTATGAATGTTCCATATGTTACCCCATCATATGAAAATGAAGATTTAAAATACAATAATAATGGGGAGGTCTCATCATTAGAAGCTTCCTATATTTATATTAATCCTAATAGTATTATAATTAAAAGTGGTAAATCACCGGAATTTTTGGTATTTTCAAGTTTACAAAAGAGTTCCAATAATAAAAATAACAAAGTTAAATTACATCCATTAAATGATATCAGTTCAACTGCACTTTCCAATGTTGGTAAAGGAACTGGACTTATAACATATTCAAAACCATTGGGAAAGCCAATAATTTCAATCAATGGAAAAGGTATCGAATCAAGAGAATGTCATGTTGTACCACGTTATGGTGCCTTATTTGTACGTGGTAAAGGTGGCTGTGGTGGTGTTGATCTTGCGCCACAACGGATAACCCAAAATCGTAATTGTGGCGCATGGGAAACAATTTGATTGCAAAAGAAAAAAAAAAAAAAAAGAAAAAGAAAAAAAAAAACACGTCGAAATTTTTTTTCTTTTTTTGTGTTGTTTTCATCAGTTGTGTGTTTATTATTATAATGTCAACTGTGTTGTATTATCTATTTGTATACAGTTTTATTTGTTACTTTTCTAGTAATTTAGTCAATATATAGCGATATCAATTATGCAATCTAGTATTTTTCAAAACTCTTTAGAGTCATTATACTATATTTACTCACAGTTAGACACAACAGGGGTTTTAACAACCCCTTTCCCAAATAACGAATTGTTCTTTGAAGATAAAATAAACGATATAAATTATTCATTTCTAAGGTTCTTAGATTCAAATACTCAATTGGAAGATTCTTCTAAAATAACTTTGAGTTTGAAATTTTCAAATAAAGAATATACTTCGATTTATAATATATTTCATGATTTAAAATTATCCTGTATACTTAAAATTTTAGAATTTGAAAATAATCCAAATTTGTATGCAAAAGTTGATAATTTTTATAAGATTTCAATTGAAATATTACTGAGAGAAGCTATCAGACTTGGAGTTTCTCTTAAAAATAATTCTGATATCATCCCTACTGAAGAAAATGATGCTGATATAAATGCAGAGGATAAAATTCAATCACAATTATCACAGTTGAAACCAATTGAAACAACGGAAGATTTAGCTCCAATTTTGGAAAAAGATTTTGAAATAATAACCTCATCATTTTTTAATAGTACAGGTAAAGCATTATCAATATTCGCCTCTGGAAATATACCCTTTTTCTCATCATTAAATAATTTTAAATCAGATCTAGATGATCGTGAACCTGTAATAGATCCAAGTCTGGGTATCAATATTACAAATGTTATACCAAATATTTCAATGGAAACAAATGAAAATTTTTCAAAATTTTCAAATACTGATATCAAAATACCAAATATTAGACAAATTTTAGAGAACTATATGCATCCAAATTGGCTTAGACTTATTTCTTCACAATGGCTCAAACATGGAAATGGTTTGAGTTCATTAAATTTTAGTTTTGCTCCAACTTGTGATGAAACAAGGTCAATTATATCGAATGATTGGAAAGGTTTAACTTGGTGTCAACAGGTTGGTTTTAAAAAATTAGTTGAAGAAAGAGAAAAATATGATAATTTGATCAATTCTAAAGAAAACGGTGATAATAAAGATATTTCTGATAATGATAACAGTAAAGAGTCGAGTCCTTTGAAAGTTGATGGTGATAATAATGTCTCCGAGAATGAAAATGGAGGTAAAATCTCAAATGACGATAGTAAAAATGCGGAAGAAAACGAAAATGAAGATGAAAAGAAAGATGAGGAACAAATTACTCATAACTTTAATAATATGACTGATGAAGACAAAATAGATTTATCGAATATATTACAGTGGGATACAACAAAATTAGTTTCTGATGATGAAGCGAAAATTGTTGAATCAAATAAAGTACAATCTACTGTCAGTGATTTATTATCTGACTTAAGTCAACTTCGTCAAGATAGAATTCAACGTCAAAAAAAACATGCTCGCTATAACAAAAATATATTAGGTACAGGTAGTAGGATTTTTAAGCCTTCAAATGAAGAATTGAAACTATATAACAAAATTAGAAGATTACTTACTGGAATGATTGAGGCAAAGGACATCAAACCAAATGATCTTAATATACAGATAGATACTAGAATTCCAGTTTTACAACACACATACCAAGGTACTCTTCCAGCATCTTTTGCTGTTTCTAATCAAAAGGCTACAAAATCTAAAAGAAAGCGTTGAATATTTTCTTTTTTCTTCTTATTTTTTTTTCTCTGTATTGTATTTATAAAAAATTGTATATGATTAATTATTGGTATTTGTGTTTGATATACCAGATTCGTAATAAGTCCAAAAATTAGAATTTTCAGGTACTGCCTGATCGGTAAAAAAGCTGACCAGAAAGCCATCTTGATCTTGATCTATCTGAACATTTCCTATATACGCACGATCAACGTCATATAATTTAACAATTATTTGAAATATATCATTGACTTTAACAAAATTAGTACTACTTTCATTATTAATCAATTTTTGACGTTTAATGTATTTTTGAAATCCCAATGAAAAATCCATTAAAAACTTTTGATATTTTTCTGAAGAATTGTCATTATCATCATCCCAAAAATTATAATTTTTTGTCAAAATTAAGACAAATTTTTCAATTTCTTCTTTAATACGTCCAATAAAAATACCGTTTGCTAATGATTCTAATTTGTAATTTCTCAAATCAATCAACTCCCTAAATTCTAAATTTGTTGCAATATCTTCTTCTGGATAACAATTTACATCATTAACTACTAAAGCTTTCGGTAATGTCCACATATCAAAATTACAAAACCAATTACTCTCTAATTCTAACATATATTCACATGTTCTCCATTCATAAACTTTACGTAATTGGGGTTCCGTAATATCATTATTACACAAATATTTGATAGTTGTCGAACGTGGCAATCCAGTTAAATCACAGATGTCACCATTTCCAATCCTTTGAGTTACATATTTTGTTCCATCCTCTAATGACATTATTTCAAAATCAGAATGTGATGCATAAGGATTTTTGTGAGATTCTATTTTATAATATGGTTTTGAATTATTTGAATCATCTTCGTCGTCATCTGTCCATGAACCAAGATTATAAATATAAGTTACCAATGATTGTAAATTTTCATTTTTATAATCCCTCTCTATATGATATTGCTGAATATTATGATCAAATCTAACAATATAATCCCAATATCCAGTAGATTTCGTTGCATAATTTCCTCTATTTATAAAATTAAACTGTTCAATCGCTTCAATTGCTTTTTTTTTCTCCATTTCTAATTCTGCTGAACTCTTGTCATTAGAATTCTCTATCCGTATTTCTTCTTCTGCATATGGAATCCAACATTGATAATTGATGTGTTCTGCATTCATAGTATAACATGTGGAATTTACGCTTTCCAAAGAGTCAACTAGTCCTTTATTGTGTATAATTACGTGGTATTTTTTATCATAACTTGTTCCACAATTAATCAGTTGTGGAAACTGTGTCAAAAACACAGAAATCAAAATTTTATTAAAAAACATATAAGAATTAAACCAATAGATAAGATTGAACTATGACGTTTACCACACCCTAATGACTGGGAATTGTATAAACCAATTTAATCGTATAATGTAGACAAGTTATGATGTCAATTACATCAAAGAATAACCAAAGAAACATGTTGATTTAAAGCTACGTAGTAATTGATTAGCTAATACATTATTGTGCTGGTGATCACATACATTCGACTACATTTTGTAAAGTTTCTGAATCAATTCAACTTTCCACAGGATCCTGTTTCTTTTTTCATATGTATATATATATACTTGGTAAAATGCTGGATTACATGGAATTAGAAAGATATTGCTTTAAAAATAAATGAACTCTCAAATACACAATAGAGAGTGGTACAACCAGTACTCGACCTGACAGATCAACGACCATCGACGCTGACTGATTTACAAGATGGTGATAACGGATTTGTCAGCATCATCTTGCCTTTGTTTTGCACACTCTTCTCCTACGTTAAACCTGTGGTTGGGAGGCAATGTCCATTGTATGCCGTTGTTATAGACCATTTGTTTTTACAAATAAACGTGTTCATCTATCGAGTTTTTGTTTAAATTATAATAAAAGGCTAGAACTAAATAATTCAATATTAAGCAAGATGTCTTCAACTTATTCTATTCCTGAAAAACAATCTGTAATTTATTATGATCAAACTGGATCTCCAGAAGTTTTAAAATTTGCAGCAGATTTTCCAGTTCCATCTAGTCTTGGTGCTAATGAAATTTTAGTTAAGAACAAATATGCTGGTATTAATTTTATTGAAGTTTATTTCCGTAATGGTATCTACCCAGCACAATTCCCATTTATTCCTGGTCGTGAGGCGTCAGGTGAAGTTGTTGCAATTGGTGACGATGTTAAGAATTATCAAATTGGTGACAAAATTGCATATCTTGGCAATAAAAATTTTGCACAATTCACCAAACTTGAAGCTGATAAAGTTACTATTGTCAACTTAGGTAAAGAAGCAACTAATGATCAATTAAAACTTTATGCTGCTTCTTTAATTCAAGGTTTAACTGCTTTAACTTTTATAAATGAAGCTTATGAAGTTAAGGAAAATGACTATATCCTTGTTACAGCAGCAGCTGGTGGTGTCGGATTGATTCTCGATCAATTGATTAGTAAAGTCAAGAAAGCTCATGTTATTGCTGTTGCTTCTAGTGATGAGAAATTAGCAAAAGCTAAGGAAAATGGCGCTGAATTTTTACTAAATTCTTCAAAATTATCTTATGACGAAATTGCTGATGAAATTTTAAAAATTACCGATGGTAAAGGTGTTGATGGTATATTTGATTCAATTGGTAAAGATTCTTTTGAAATGGACATGAAAATTATTAAACGTAAAGGTTCAATTGTCTCCTTTGGTAATGCATCAGGTCCTGTTGCCCCACTATCTATTAACAGATTGTCTGCAAAGAATGTTAAGGTCATGAGACCTCAATTATTTGGTTATGTTACTGAAAAGAAAGAATTTCAATATTATAGTAGAACGTTATTCGATTTAATTGATACTGGAAAATTAAATATCGAAATACACAAAGTTTATCCATTGAAGGATTATAAAATTGCAACCACCGAAATGGAAGCAAGAAAAACTACGGGTAAACTTTTGTTGGAAATTCCAAATTGACTTTTGTATAAACAATTTTTATAATTTATATATTAACCCGAAAAATGGGTATGCAAATATAAATTTGTTTGTTTATTTAGCAATTTACGAATAATTTTGACATGAGCTAACGCTTTATCACCCAATATTATTGTTACTATTTACTGAATAGTGCTTGCCTGTAGAACCTGATGGAAATATCATCAACTGAACTAGTTTGATAAATAAAAAAATATTAGCTCCGATGCCGGGAATCGAACCCGGATCTATTCGGTGAGAGCGAACCGTGCTAGCCATTACACTACATCGGACGATGCAAAAGAATTTCTCTTTATAATTTAGAAGGCAAAAGATAAAGATAGAAAATAATTAATTTTTATTTTTCTCGAAAAGGAGTGCAATGACGTGTTAATAGAGCTTTGCAGATACATAATCAATTGCTCATAAATAAATTCTATAACAGTGGAGAATCAAAATGTGTAAGGAAGTGACATCGATGAAAAAGTTGCTTTCATTATATGGAAGTGTCATGCAAAAATATCCAAAGTCATTAAATTCAGATAACAATAGCTTGGTTGTGCTAAACAAAGTGAATTTAGCCTTTACAGCGTCAAGAAAATATGGAGTTACTCATTTTATTACGTTTAATTAATTAACTAGTTTATTTTTATAGAAATCTAAGTAGTCATTAAAATCGCTCAAATTATGGTATAAAAGTACAACATTAAAAAATATTGAAAGACGTACAATACGCAGCCGTTAGCAAGCCAGAAAAGCAAATAATATTACAATCTTATTTAACTTTAAGTGACTTTAGATAATTTTTAGGTTTTTTATATTATTGAATACATTATAACTATGACATCCACTGGAATAAATAATTATGGATGGGTATATTATCACTTATTTATTGCCCAAAAATTACAATAGTAATGGTTTATTATTCTTATATTGGTGCAATTAAAGTAGCACGTCATTATCTTATTCAGATGATATCTTTAATCTTATTTCCAATCAATGATTAGTTTACAATATCTATTTTTTGCCTCTTGCTTTGTAATGGAATAGACAACGGGCAATTTTTCATTCATGTGGAGTATTCCACAATTATGGGAATTGCATAACATGAGGTTGGGCATTATTTATGCTAGGAGTATTTCAACTTATAGTTTATTGTCACGTGGTTTAGCATTTTATTCATTGTGTAATTTATTCTTTTCAGGCGGGATGCTAGCTTGAATATGCCACACAATATGAGTTGAGTCATTATACTGTTTAGCTTCTCTAATAATAGAATGACAAATTTAACTACCCATTAACTGTTTCGTTCATATACTGTAGAATAAGTGATTCGCATTCATAATTGTTGATGCTGACCAACCCTTATAATAATATTTCTTTTTTAATAAGTACATGTATTCATTGTGTATTATATTCAATTTTGAATTAGAATATATAAAACATATGAATTAAGTAAAATGATAGGAGACAGCCACATATTATAAGAGGTGGAAATTACTTACTATACAGTATATATGCAAAATATTCGATGAGTAATTAGATTAGGTTTCTTGCAATATTCCAATCACAAAGATTTTGACCATTATATGAATTATTATTGCTCAATTGGCAGACGCCTTATCCGGTGAACCCATTCATTCAACTATGCTTAGTAAGAGTTTAGGCATACTTACCATTTATAGCAGGAACTGTGGTAAAAACTTTATCAGCATATTGACAGATTCAAAAAAGCACGTGACTTTGTTGGTTCCCATGCTCACTCCGGAATCTTTTTTTCATCTCAGATTTGCCCTCATTTTATGGCTCATTCGATAAGTTGATTACCGCCACCATTATAAATAATCCACAGTTATTTTTGAGGGTTTTTATTTAGATTTCTTCAAAAGTTCCTCAAAATTAGTATTCCTTATCTATGGATATATATATATTCAAAACCGGCACCTAATAGAAACTTTTATAATTGTAACTCTTTCTGTAATTTCACTCTTTTTGTAAAGTAGGAGAGCAATTAAATATAAAATGTCAATAAATTTTAGTGATTCCTCTTCAAATCATGAGAGGGAAAATGCTAAAACAGATGATATACACACATCTGAGCATTCAGTCTTTTCGGAAAATGAATCACCAAATTCTTACAATAATCCCTTTTTAAATGAAAAAGTTAGGGAAAAATATGCTGCTGTTTATGAAGAATCAAAATATGAATGTCGTGATAAATTTGATCCTGACTTCAGATGGACAAAGAAAAGTGAAAGAAAGCTAACTTTTAAAACAGATCTAAAGGTCACCCTTTTGGCGTGTATATTTTTTTCAGCACTCCAAATGGATAGAAGTAATTTAGCCCAAGCAGTTTCTGATAATATGCTTGATGACTTGCATATGACAACAAACAACTATAATACTGGTAATACCATCTTCTATGTTTGCTTTTTGGGTGCAGAATTACCATCTCAATTAATTTCAAAAAGATTAGGATCAGATGTTTGGATTCCAATTCAAATTACACTTTGGTCCATTGTAACAATTTGTCAGTTCAAGCTTACTGGTAAAGGTGGATTCTATGCATGTAGAGCATTGCTTGGATTATTTGAAGGAGGCTTTATTCCAGATCTTGTGTTATGGCTTTCATATTTCTATACTGCAGCTGAATTATCTGTTAGACTCTCATTTTTCTGGGGTGCAATGTACACAACACAAATTGTAAATTATTTGATTGCATACGGTATTTTACATATGAGAGGTGTTCATGGTAAAGCAGGATGGGCATGGTTATTTTTTATTGAAGGATTCATTACTCTTGGCATTGGTATTTCTGCATTTTTTTTAATGGTGCCATCACCAGTTCAAACAGCAAAGCCATGGAATAAAAAAGGTTGGTTTACAGAAGAAGAAGAAAAAATTATTGTCAACAAAGTTTTGAGAAATGATCCATCCAAGGGTGACATGCATAACAGACAAGGATTAACCTTGAAAATGTTGTATGAAGCCATTAGCGACTGGCATTTATGGCCAATTTACTTGATTGGTCTTGTTGCATATATACCAGAAAACACACTGAGCGCATATATGACATTACTTTTGAAAGAGATGGGTTTCAGTACATTCCACACTAACTTGCTTTGTATTCCTTACAATTTTCTCAAGATTCTTATTTTGTTAGCTGTTACGTATTTTAGTGAAAAAGTAAAAAATATATTTGGAGTTGCTATGATTCAGCCGCTTTGGGTAATTCCATTGGTCGGTGTTTTAAGATTTTGGAAGGGTAGTTTAGTTAACCAATGGGGAACGTATGCAGTTTTAACTATTATGTTAGCTGATCCATATATCCATGCAATGATGGTTTCTGCATGTTCCAGAAATTCACAGAGTATCAAAAATAGAACCGTGTCTGCATCGCTCTACAATATGTTTGTTCAACTAGGAAGTATTATTTCTTCTAATATATATAGAACTAATGATAAACCATTATACCATAAAGGTAATTCTGTGTTATTTGCATTTGCAATAGTGACTTTACCGATTTTAGCAGGAACAAAGCTGTTCTACATATATTTGAACCGCAGAAGAGATAAGATTTGGAATGCAATGACAGAAGAAGAGAAAAATGAATATATTGAGACCACCACAGATAAGGGATCAAGCAGGTTAGATTTTAGATTTGATCATTG
Source organism: Pichia sporocuriosa (assembly GCA_030574275.1). Taxonomy (NCBI): domain Eukaryota; kingdom Fungi; phylum Ascomycota; class Pichiomycetes; order Pichiales; family Pichiaceae; genus Pichia; species Pichia sporocuriosa. The sequence continues at coordinate 77,424 of JAJMES010000009.1, forward strand.
AATTTAGAATGCATTTCAAAGCATTTCTAAGTAAGTAAATATTTTTATTAGTTTTATTTTTCAATTTTTTATTCAGCAATGATTGAAATTATGTTATTAGATAGTTATTTTAAATAAATATTCAAGAATTATTTAACATTCTTAAATTATCACCTGATTTATTGAAAATTGTAAAAAGATATTTCATGAATGTATAAAGAATGCAGTTTAGGGATTAATCACTGTAAACGCCATTATGGATATCAATAGATAATCTAGTAACGTAACCGTCGTAGTCTCTAAACTTTTTTAAGAATTTCTATGTGTATTTTTATCTTTGGAAATGGGAATTTCTTCAACCTTTACTGGGGTTTAAGAATACAGTTAATGTCTTTTATTTTATATTAAAAGTTTTGATTAAATATCTCATATAGAATTCATAATTGAAGTCAGAATCTTATTCAAAAGATTAGAAAGAATGTGGCACTATACTTAACAGTAGTTCTTTTTTTTTTTAGGATCATTAATTAAACAATAGAAATTGTAAAAATAGGAATTACTTTCCATGTAGTATTGTTTACAATGTTCATAAACAATTATATTAGCATGGTTTTTACTGATATCTTCTGCTTTATCAATATTTCCGTCAGTTAATTCCACACACAAAACACCAGATATAAATCTTTTCATTTGCTTCTGATTTTTATTCATTTTATTATAGTTAAATTTTAACTGCTTCCATATATATTCTTTGATATATTTGCCTCCTTTTCTTTTGAAATTTTTTTATTATTGTCAATTAATTTTATAGAAAGACCATTAAACCTATATTCAATTTCCTTTAGATCTTCCAAATTGATACGCTTGTGCTCTTGATGATTTAATAATATTTGATTTACCGAATATTTGCCCAAAACATCAAAAGGTTGACAATTGAATGTTCATAATCATACCAAAGAAATGTATCTGCATTGTTCAGGTTATCACTGAAAAGAAAAATAGACTGCTTTCTCCTCCATATGCTACTACTACTTTTTCATAGCCATTTCGTGTGATAAAATATAAAATACACAACAGTGTTTGTGTTTCTTCTAGTTTACATAAGGTGTACAGTGTACATTGAGTCATATATTATTTATTTATATTCTTTAATTATTTTTTATATATACTTCATTACCATAAAGATGATTAATTATAATTGAGAGAACTAAGATGAATAACTCATCTTATTTCCCTGAAAAAATAAATGTTGACTACCTAGTACTTTCAGTCATCATATTACATATAAAAAATATATACACTACAACATAGTAATTAAAGTATTCGGTACACTATAGTCCAACACTTGAAACTATATATAAGGCTACAATAAAAAACCGCATTTAAAGGTACATAAACCGCAAGAAAAATTGGCCTTAGTAATTTACTATGGTGAAAATTTCCCAGCAGAAGCTGCCCTAAAAATTTAAAGTGCGAATTTCTGATTTCTATACACAATCAGACTTTATTATAAGCAATGCTCTAACCGCAATCTATACTGTAAATGCATACTATCGTATTCCCCATTTCATCTAAATGACTCTGTTGAGCATGACTTACCCTTGAAATGAAATTCATATTAAATAGCAGTGATGTTTATTGTGTATTAAATTTATAATTTATGCAATCTGAATAAAAGTATGTGAAAATATATAATTACCCAAAGTTATATGAAATAGAAGCATGTTATAATAAGTGCTTCTCACTTATTGAACAGTGTATGGTCATGACATTGGATAATTAAGCAGATTGATCATTCTACTATTTGTTTAGCTATAAATATAGAATACAATGTAATTATTCAACTCATGTTGTTAGGTATGCTTAAGCTAGAATATTGTAAATTTTACGACCATCAATATTTATAAATTGAAGTAAGAGAATTTTCGTCTTTTTGTTTTTTTTTGCAGTTGTCAGTTATTTTATCTTGTTTCTTTAAGT
>JAJMES010000010.1:0-12817 GCA_030574275.1 Pichia sporocuriosa
TTTTTTTTTGCTTTTTCTTTTAATTTTAATTTTTTTTTTGGAAAGAGATCAATACATTTGAAAAATATATTAGTGAAAGATGAGCTCCCCAGTTCCAGAGTTTAACTTTGCTAGACCGGTTTCAAGGAAGCCAATCAATATAGGAAACATGCAAGATAGCGATTTGAATTCCTCTTTAGATTCAAATAATTTTGATCAGTCGAAAAGATCAATTTCCCCTGACAAGAGAAAAGAACTAAATCGATTACAAAGTTATGGTTTAGACATTCCAAATGATGACGAAGAAGCTGAAAAATTACTTACTGACGAAAACTCAATTTTTTTTGCAACAAAAAAATCCAGAAAATTGAAAAATAAATCACTTTTACCATATAAAACAGAGACAATAAGGGATCAATACAAATACTTAAGTCATATAATTGCTCACATATATATTGCAGTGAAAAGTTTGGATTTAAAGGGTAATTTGTCCATTAGTATTGAGGATCTTGAATCCGCAAGGGAAATTTTATATAATAACAAGGACATTAATTCATTTATTAGTTCTGCTTCTGTTAATATGAATAGCGATGGCCAAAAATTTGAAACTTTACATCATAATGAAAGCGAAGCAATAGAGGACGCTGAAGAGGAAGATGATAGTGATTACTATGAAAGCTCTGATGATGAGGACGAAGATGCTGCAAACTCCACACCAATAATGAAGGTTGAACCAGAATCAGCGTCTATTATTTCTTTAAAATACTGGACAAAGGAATTGAAAAACTTATTAAAGATGGGCTTGGTACTTCCATTGACTATTAGCAAAAAATTAATTCAGGTGTTTTATGCTATTTGTTTATCAAGAGGCCAAAATATTGATATTATATTTTATACCCAAGCCATTACTTTGCTCCTCAAAGAAAAGAAGCTTTTGTTTCAATCTGGTTTTAGGCTTGATTGGGAACCTGTTTATAATGAATTCTCTACAACTTTAGGAAATCCAACAACTTTTGGCCCTAGTATGAAAGATACAAGATTCAAAAGATTGATTTCATTTGCTTTAACTGTCAAACCATTTTTTGATAAAGAATGTATTCCTATACTTATGGAAAAAATTATATCTAAATGTTCCGTTCAAACTGTATCACCAAGTTTGATTCATTTGACTGTCATGGTTCCTTTTTATTTTGAAAAACCAATCATCGAGTCTGATCGCTCAGTTCAATATACTAAAAAAGATATCCGTCATTATTTGCCTATTTTCTTCAATATTTGGATTAATCATAAATCAGATAAAGAGATTAATTGTTTATTATCCATTATTGTCAACATTGCCATTGAAAATTTAAAACAAGGGGCCATTGACCATAGTATACTTAATCGTGGGACCTATGGTATTTTTACAAAGCAACAATTTAAATTTATAATGAACCAATTATTTTTAACTTCTCAACTTCGCCATAAGGATGATAGAATGATAAAATACTGTAAAACAATTGCACAATTAATTATTAATTCATTAAGCTCTCAGTATGCCTTTGAAAAGGAAGGGGTAATTGATTTTTTGAAAACTTATGCGGATTCTATATCAACGATTATTCATCCGTCAAATTCTGGCCCTTGGTCTTCAATTATAGCGGAGGTTATCAAAAAATTGGCAGTAAGTTTGCATTTGAGAGTTCAAGGAGAAAAGCAAGATAGAGATTTAGTTCCTTTATATCATCCCAATTATTCAAGTTTGCCTTCTGAATTGAAATTAAATGATGCGGTTGTTGAATCTATCGTTGACATCTTGATTCCATTAATTCACTTAGGATCCCAATCTAAATCGTCATCGCATAGAAGACAATATAATAATACTTTGAGCGTTTTATGTTTTATGAAGCCTAATATGATATTGGACCATTTACTGTTGGATTGGTATTCTTCATTTGAATCTGTTAATTCTACTCATAGAATCCCGATTGTTATCAATCAACTAACCCAGTTAGCTAGACATATGGTTCAACTTCCTGTCTATAGAATTCACATTCCGAGACTATTGTTTATGTTAATTCCCGCAATCGATTCAAACGATCCAGAAAAAACTATTTTAACGACAGATTTTGTCACGATGGTTGCTGCAGTAATTCCATTTGTAGATCTCACGGAAGGTTCTGGTGATGGTGGTTTATCTGCAATCGATTTTACATCTCAACATTTGGATTACCTTCAATCTAAATTTTATGAATCTGCTCCATCCAGCACTCAATTTGGAGATGAAAAATTAAGTCCTATTTTCCAGTATGATCCAGAGTATGAGTTAACGGCATTAAAATCTGCTACATCTTCCTTTAAAGAGTTTTTGAGTCAATTTTGTGAAAATTGTTTCAAGTTTTTGGAAATGGCTCCTGCAGTTGATTCCACCAATACCATAGAATCACAAGCATGTGCCCTGATTTCATATTGCTTTGAATCATTGGTTGAATCTATGAGTGATGAGCTTTATAATAATGTTGCCGATCAGTTTTTTAGGTATATTTCCAGTAATGTTAGGCATGAAGTTGCTTTGGTCTTTTGCAACATTGCAGAATCTATTGTTAGAAGAGATCCAGAACCACAATTGAAGAGAATGATGGAATTTTTTATGCCTCATATTATTAATGAACTTGACAATGGCGCTGGTGTTTCAAGATCCCAAGATATTTTAAGCAAGGATCAAAGGTTGATTTGGAATATGAGAATACTTTCAGGTGCTATTTCTGGGTCGGGAACTGCAATTTTACCATATTTGGACGATATCGAAAGATTTGTTTTGTTACACACATATAAATTAAGAGGAACTGCAGGTTTGTGTGCTGCGATGTTTGTAAATTGTGCATTCTCAACATTGTCTTATTTGAAACCTTTGGAAAGACGCCTAATATCTTCTCAATGGCTTGCCGATCACAATGGAAAATATTCAGAGGAATGTTGGGGTGGTTTTCAGTTTTCTGAAACTAGATTTGATCTCAAATATTTGGATTTTAAATGGTATGCACCAGGATCCAAGGAAGTTGATGCTTTAGCTGAAGGTTTTGAAAATTTATCAATGGCTTCTGTTACATTTATTAACGGTTTAATTGCTGTGATAGATGGTTCAGAAAAAATTAGTTTAGATGAGGCAGACCAGCTTGGTTTTCATATTGAATTGTTAGAAGGTCTTTTGAAAGGTGTTTGTTGCTTGTTTGATCAATCATATACTGAGCCAACAGAAAGTAAACATATTGATAAATTGAAGAAGAATATGGGATCAACGCCATTATCCTCATCAACTTCATTAGTGAACCTGGCAAAATCCACTTCCATGTCATCGTTGAATATAGAGGCACTTAGAAATAATGCAAAAATGATACCAACGAAGAAAGGAAATGATAAAGAAAAGGATGACGTTGTTATGGTTGAGGAAGAATTTTTAGATATAAATCCAATTAATAAAGAAATTGAGACTAAAATTGAGAGAACTGAATCAACATCTGACTTATCATTTTCTGGTACTGAACTTGAATCAGAACTTCCTACTCGTTCAGCAACTCCAAACTTGGCAAACTCTATTGAAGCAGTTGATTCTACTTTAACTAAGAGATCTGACATTTTGTATTCTTACAATAGGTATTTTTCAAGTGATTTGTTTTCAAAACTGATGGATCCGTCTTATAAAAAATTACATTCAACTAGATATGCTATTGGTGATTGTTTACATAATTTAGTGAAAGTATTGGCTAAAAAAGATGGTTCCATTGAATTGACAGGAAAAGTTATTCAATGTATCAGCACCTGGTTGAACGACTGTGGATATTACAGCAGTGATAATGAACTTTATACTGATAACTCCCATTTTATTAGTTTGCTTGATTTTCCAGGGGTTTTTGCTCCTTATACAAGGACAATTTTAGGTTCAAGGTTAGCCGTTTTTCATTGCAGCAGAATTAACATTTCGTGTTGCACAAGATTGCCAACAAAGCTAGATAAGATTCTGATTAAAGATTTGGTTTCTTTGGCTGCTTCACCTTATGTAGCGACAGCTTCTCATTCGGCTTCTGTTTTAGGAACTTCGTTGAACAGGATCATGAATTGTACAAACATAATATTTAACATTTTTAAGGACTGGGAACAAGCATTAATGAATAAAGAAAAAGAAATTTTGATGAATATCATGACTTTGTTTGATAAAAAACGGTTGCGTGGCTTGGTTGAGAAAAATTCATCAATTCTATCTAAATATGAAGATTTATTATTTAGATCTGCGAATCTCAATGAAGAAGATGTTACTTTAATGAGTATGAGATTATTTAAGTCAATTAAGAAATATATTAAGATTCCAGCTGCCACCTGCATATTTGATGAAAAAAGCGTTGAATGTATTAAACCCCCAGATTTGGATGTTGATTTTAAGATTTCTGCTCTTAAGCTTGCAAAATCTAGAAAGAGTGCCATGCTATTTTTGATGTTATCTAATCTAACTAACTCTTCGCTTGATCGTCTGAATAAGAAATTAAATTGGAAGTTTATGCTGTTGGTAATGGAATTAATTACCACAATTCAATCACATATTGAGATTCCATTGGAAAAAAATGTTTTATCTACGTTGGTAAATTTTGTTGATGGTTCTCACCCGGAGGTTTCAAAAAAGGGTATGTTTTGGATTGCTTCTATTATGGATACAGTAGAATCGAGGGCATATTGCAATTATGATATGCGCAGCTTACTTTCAGCAAAACCTTATGATCCTGCTGTGGTTCTTTTCAAGGATGTTATGAACGAAAATTCGGCTGAATTGTTTTTTAGAGAGGTTCAAAATATCAACAATCCTAAATTTTTTATTGATAATAAAGAGTGGATTCCTACACATCCTTGGAATGGTGACATTGAAGTTGTTAAACCATATGATCGTTTTGGGTTTGGTTTTAACGCAGATGATGAATCAGCTGTGAAGTTATTTGCATCAAAAATCAATAAGAAATGGTTATTAATGTTACTACAGACACATATTGATGAATCTGAAGCTACATCAGCATTTTTTCCGGGTATTGTATATTTCTTCTGTTCTGTTGCTACTTTAATACTATTTGGGTATATTGAAGATTTGACAATAAAAGACTTATTTGAAATTTCTGATCAAATATACAAAGGAGATGAAAGACCAACTCATGTTGCAATTAGTGAAATTTTTTGTGGTATTTTATTTGCCTGTAAAAATGATCGTAATGCCATGATGTTTGCTGATGAGGAAATCTCTAAAAGAGTTCAATCAATTTTTGACAATGATTTATCGCAATCAACTTATAAAATGTGGTCAATTTTTTCATGGTGGCTGTCGAGCCATTTTGATGTTAGAAGAACTCCTAAGATTTTGTGCTTAATGTGTGATTTTGGTGTTGATACAGATATCAAGAAATCACCGTTTAGTTTAATGTGCCGTTTATCATTTTTGAAGAGTTATATGAGTTCTGTTATGAATAGATTCCATAAATTTGATGAAATTACATGTCGACTGTTTGGTATATTGGCGCATCCATATGATATAATTTCTAAAGAGGTTTCGGCAATTTTATTTGATGTTCTATTTTATAAAAATACCGATATTACTGAAACATTTGAATCTTTCACAGAGTATTCTCTTAAGGACAAATCTGGTTTGGGATCTATCGCACATACTAAGAATGTTTTGTTTCATGAGCACTTTAAGAAATTCTTGTCTAAAACATTAGAACTTGCCAAACAAAATGATGGCAAAACGCCACAAGAAATTGTGAATTCTGATTTTATGTATCATATTAAAGGTTTGACTGCTCTTATGTTGCGAATTTTAAAGACTTCCATGAATGTTTATATTATCGAGTATATTCGTCCATACATTCTTCCATTAGTCATAGAGTTGGATAAAGTTAAAGACGCATGCAATTTAGCGGAACTTAGCGTTGATGCATTATTTTTAATGCTTGCAAGTATAAGATATCCTGAGGAGCAAAACACTGAAGTTATTAGACTGCTGGAAACTGACATGGGTTGGGAATCACCAACCTTAACACAATATAAACACGTGTTGGCATTTTTTGGTGTCTATGGTACTGTTAGATTTTTAGAAAGAACTTCTGAGCAAAGAAAACAGTTGATGACTGCTACATGTTCAATGTTATTCAATCCACATTTGTACTTGAGAGAACAATATAGTCAAAATATCAAACTTTTTATTCATTTATTTCTTGATTCTGAGAGAGATGATATTATTAAGTTTTACATTAAAAAATTTAAAAGAATTATTAGGAAGAATAAACTAGAGAAGAATAATAAATTAACAACAGAACAAACCAATTTGATCCATGGTGCAACGCTTGGACTTTGTGCACTTGTTGAAGCATACCCATATACGACGCCTCCACCGAAGTGGCTACCCGAAGTATTAACAATTTTGGAAGTCAAATGTACAGGTTATAACGGAATAATTAGTAGGGCTGCCAAAGACACATTAAGTCAATTCAAGAAGACCAGACAAGATACATGGCATATAGATTCCAAGTTTTTTACTGAAGAACAGTTAGAGGATCTTGAAGGTGTATTGTACAAATCATATTATCTATAAAAATTTTCCATAAAACTATATAAAAAAATTAATTTAATTTAATACCAAGAATTGTAATTCAAATGAATACTAAAAGGACAATTGCTCTAAAGTTTTAGAAAGTTTTGCTGCACCATCAGTACTTGAGTCAGTCTCTTCACTAAGTACCACTTTTGCCCTGTTTACCTCCAGACCCTCAAGTAATATACATGCTTTACAAATTTTGTTCATTGATAAGTAACCACATCGTTGGCATCTATTTCCATCCTTCCCTATGGATACCGAACCATCGGGTCTAATTTCTACCTCATTATTTTTTTCAATTTTTTTATTAGCAGTTGATTTGAGATTCCTTATTTTTTTAGGTTTTAATTTAAAATGTTCACCACTATGTATTATATCTATAATACAAGATGGCCTGACAGACTCAAGATTTTTTAAAAGTACTCTTGCGGTTCCTCTAAATGCTTCAGGTGCATAAGTGCATTCTGTACTAAAATAATCTAATTTTTTATAATGTGCATAAAGAACAATTTCCTTTTGATAGGTATACTTGAATGGTTTAGATCGTTTAACAGGAGATCCAACTGAGTTTGTTGTAACATTTACAGAACTTTCGATTCTAGCAGTATCACCTCTAAGTAAGTTCATAAGTACAGTTTCAGCCATATCATCAGCATTATGACCGGTAACAACATGATGGATATCTAACTTCAAAGCCCCCCTATCTAAAGCCTGTCTTCTAAGAACACCACAGTATGTGCAACTCGATTTTACACCTGTACATGAAACAATTTCATCCATTGTCCAATTGTATAATTCTTTATAAGAGACTATTTCTAGTGGCATTTCATATTGTTGTTGATTTCTTTTGACAGTTGCTAAACTATCATCACGATAACCAACAATACCTTCATCTACACTTAACAAAACTAAATTAAGCCCATAATTGTATCGTTCATTTAAAGTTTTCATAATTGAAGCAAGCACTGTAGAATCTTTACCACCAGATGCGCCAATAGCAATTGTTTCACCTTTATAAAATAGTTTTTCCTTTTGGATTGTCAAATGAATTTCTGTTTCGAAGACATGGAAAAAACATTCTTTGCATAATTTTTGTAGGTTTTTAGGTCTTTTCATAACTGCCTTTCTGCAATGACATAGTTGGCACAATGCTGCAACCTTTATTTCTTTCTTTTTAGCTGGTGCATCCATTATTAACAATTTGAATGGAAAATTAAATCCTTATATCAATAGTAATAGAAACTAATATATTCTTATAACCTTTAAAAATTGAAAAGGAAAAAGGAAAAAGGAAAAGAAATTAAAAAAAAATCAGAAAAAAAAAAATTTTTTTTTTTCCAAATTTCCCCTTTTGGTCCTCCAGAGAGAAGATAGGCAGGCAAACATGGCGACGTGGCGAATTGTGGAAATTATTTATTTGTTGATTGTTTCATGGTGTTTGTTTCTTTCGATTTGAGATTGAATTATCTGTCAGTCTTTGAATTGAAAAGTAGAAGTATAAGAATTGAGAATGCGATTTATTTCTGTGTTTATTTCTGCTTTGTTTTTCCTTTCCGTTGGTTGGGCAAGTAATATCATTGTTGCAAATGATGAAAATTTTGATGATTTAGTTTTGAATTCTGATAAGACTTCCTTTGTTAAATTTTATGCAGAATGGTGTTCACACTGTAAAAAGATGCAACCAGAGTGGGAAAGATTGGCAGATTCATATGCTAATGTTGAAAATGTTCAAATTGTTGAAATTGATGCTGATAAGTATAGAACAATTGGTAAGAGATACAACATTGCTTCATATCCTACACTCAAGTTATTCCGTGCAGATGCATTGTCTGACCCAATTGACTTTTCAGGTAAAAGAGAGCAAGAATATCTTGCCAACTTTTTAGTTAATCAAGTCGGTGCTAAAGGTAAGAAGGTTGGACCAGCATCAAAAGTTGTTCAACTTCATGATGGTAATATTGAAAAATTAATTGAACTTAAAGACAGATATGGTTTATTTGTTTTTACTAAGGAAAAGGATTGTGACGAGTGTATCGATGCTAGAAAAAGTTTTGATGATGTATCACATGCATTCCACAAAGAATTAGAAAAGATTATTATTGGTGAAATTAAAAAGAATGGTGATGAACCAACTGATTGGATTAGAGACATGTATGAAGTTACTGAGTATCCATCAATTGTTTTTGTTGACAAAGGTGATATTCAAAAATATGAACTTTATAATGATTCAATGGATGCTTCAACTTTAATTCAATTTATTAATACTAAAATCGGTACTAAAAGAGCGTCTAATGGTTTATTAGATACACAAGCAGGTATCATTCCTGATATTGACGAATCATTGAAGAAGTTTATTGGAATCAATATTGTAGATAGAAGAGAATATGTTTCTGAATTTATTAAGAATTTAAAGACAGTTGATGATTCAGTATTTAAGAATGAAGTTAAATATTATGCTTTAGTTGTTAATCAATTTATTACAGGTAATAACGAGTATGTTGAAAGTGAATTGGCAAAATTCAATAAAAGACTTCAAGACAAGTCTGTTGAATCAGAAGCTAAAGATTTAATTAATATGAAGATCAATTTATTGAATCATATTAAAGAACTTATTACTGAAGAAACTTACAGAGATGCGAAAGATATTATGAAAGAAAGAGAGGATGCAAAGATTGAAAAGGATGAATTGTGAGCCTTTTGAGTCTTTTTCGTTATTTTTTTTGTTTTTATAAGTGTTTTGCTTTTTTCTGTATAGATTGCATTGTCTACTCCAAGATACATAGATTATGAATATTACGAAAAAGTTATATTAATGTATAGATAACAAATAAAACTACTCACCATTTAATAGCATCAAATTTAGAACATGCTCTAATATTTTGAGGATATACCTTGTGATTGAGAATAGTTTCATTCAATATAAACGCAACATTCAATGGTGTACATCTGGCAAACCATACAAATTCACCGTGTTTGTTATAAACCATTACATTTGCAGAAAATTTATGGCCACCAACATGATTAACAAACATTACCTTAACACCACCAGCTCTGTCGTCACCACTATCTCTATATAATTCTAAATCTCTCAATTGTGAATCAAACTCTTTTTTCATAATTGGAGCTGTTATACCACATTTTTTATCCCTTGTCCTATGTGAACATAATAAAATATAAGAGGAATTAATATCTTTAACAACTTTAACATCAAAATCTTTTAATTCAGATATTAATAATTCAGCTTCATTACCCTTTACTGAATCATCTTTATCGTTAATAATTTTTTCAATTTTGTTGAAAACTTGTTCCATATTTTCGATTGTAATACCACGAACCCATACAAACCAAGGTAATAATAACATATCAAGTTTGTTTAATGATAATGAATCAGGCTCAACAATATTGAGTGCTTCATTAGTAACATTGCATTTGATATTAATTTTACAAGAAGATCCAATTTTTGATGTTTGTTGATTAAGTTTGCCTAAAATTGTATTCTCTTGTTCAAACGCATCATGTTCCCAATCAGTTTTACCAGTTGATACAAGAAAATGTAAGTCCACGGGTTTAGCAGTTTCATACAATGGTGTACTTGCAGCATCACCACGTAAATCAAAACATGACTCTTTATATTTATTATGACATTCATTAGGTTGACAATCAAATGGCACTTCAGAAATTGGTAAAATATTTGCAATTTTTTCGGCTGAATCATCGCCTAAAACAATATTTTTGAAAGTTTTCAAATAGTTCATTTTGTTCTTCTCTGTTCAATATATCCTAAACAAACTGTATAGCTAGTTTGTGGCCTATATTTTACCCCTTTGTGCAAAGAGGAAAACACACACCCTATTTATACAAACCGGCTTTAAACTTTTCGGATGGGCTTAGTGATAAATTCGGGTTTTTATCCCAAAGGGGAACAATTGCCGACCAATAATAAAGCGAGAAGTAATCATAATCGAAACAGATAATCAAGTAAATGAGTAATTTAAACTATGGGAAGTAAATGAACCAAATACACAAGATCAAAATAAAAACTCGGGTGAATTAAATAAAATTAAATAGTATAAAATAAACAAAATACCAGAAAAACCAGAAATACAAACAAGAACAAACAAAAAACCAATAACCCATATAACCGCCGTAAAAAGAAAAAAGGTAATATCTGACACTCAAAAATCAAATATCCTCAACCGAAAGAATACTATAATCTGATTCATTATCATTATCATCAACCAAACTTTCAGTCCCTGAAATAATCACATAGTCTTGTTCTTTATGAGCCTCAAGTTGTGGGAAAAGAAGGCTCGATTTATTAGTTGATAAGGATGAATCTGATTCTAAACTAGAATGCTGTGATGTAGCATCATTGTGAGTATCAGGGAATATTTTAAATTCTCCGGATTTACAATTAATAGATACTTCTTTAACATTAAATAAAAAATCCTTATACTTCCAGTTTGGGAACGTAGCAGTGAAGATGTCTTCGTCTTGTTTTTGTAGAATTGATGTAAAAGTTGAATCTTCAAATGTTAAAATGGATAATGAAATATATTCTTCTGATGATAAACTTTCAGTATATTTGACTTTAACTTCTAAATCATTAGTATTAAAGTCTAAAATATAATAGCCGAGTAATTTAAATTCTGATAGATTTGAAATTGGATTTATTATATCGTTTGACACTTTTAAATCATTAGAAAGAGTATTTTTTGCTTTGAAATTTGATTCTTCAACTTCTTCAACTTCTTCAACTTCTTCAACTTCTTCAACTTCTTCAACTTCTTCAACTTCTTCTTCAATATTGTTATCATCATTCATTAAAATAAAAGTACCATTTAGTTTACCAAATTCATCAATATTTTCATCACACTTAAAAACGTATTCTTTTGAGTTACTTGAAATATTTAAATATATTGTATCAATGTCAAAAATAGAAATATTTTCAGCAATTGACCTATCTGATAAATCTAAATGAAATACAGTTTTAAAAGATTTAACATCAATTTCAAAACCTTCAATTGGTAAGATATAGTTGCCTTTAAAAGTAACGTTTAATAAAATTTTTAGGTAATTTAACTTTGAATTTAATTCGATCAGTAGAATTTTATCATTTTCAATTGAAATTTTTGCATTAAATAGATCATTATTATCAGTATTAAAATTATTTTCAAGTTGTATGTCATTATTTACAGTAATATATGAATAACAATCAATATCACCATTTTTGAAATTTGAATTAATATTTGGAACAACTGGTTTTTCATCTAAAAATATTCTTAGCATTTGATGAGTTTTTAAATGATTACTGGATTCAAAATTTTTCAAATCACAAGTTTCACATAAATCAAAATCTTCACATTGAACACATTTAAATCTAAAACCAGTAATTGTTTTATCACATCCATCACATAAAATAAATGAATGAGTTATATTACATCTCGGAATTAAATTATTATTATTATTATTATCATTACTTGAATTTTGATTTGAATTATTCAAAAATAAGGATCCATATAAATCGTCCAATTTTTCATTAATTGGTTCAATTGAATTTGATAAATTATCCTTTAAATCATTGATATGATCTAAAATATTGGAAATTTTTTTATCAAATGAAGTGTTTAAAGGATCCAAATAAGATTTGATCAAATTAATTATATTATCATTAAATTGTAAATTAAATGAATCAATATTTGAATTTTCAATAACTTTTGAATCATCAAATGGATTTATATTTTCATTATAATAATCAAATAATTGATTTTCATTTTTTAAAGTTTTTTCATTCACATTGTTTATTTCATTGCTTTCTGATTGAATTTTATCCAAAACTGCATTTTTAACTGACATATAACCCGAATAATTAAATGTTGAAATTTTAACAAAAACTAATATGAATTTAAACCTTTTCTTAACTTTTAAGGCAAATTTTAGACAAATAAAATCTTCAAGTGTCTCTAATGGAACATATTCGGACTTTGATTTTGATTTCCTAAAAATTAAAACTCTCAATTTTTTAGAGTTTAAATAATGTAATAATTTTTTGATTTCATTATTATTTGGATCATTTTTAACAATATTTTTAAAATGATTAATAATCAATTTATTTAAAGAGTTGAAATCAAGTGATGAAGCGCCAATTTTTGATAAACTAAGTACCGTATTGCAATTGCCTAAAACAGTACCTCTTAAAAGTGAAGAGGACATAATATCCAAATCAATGGT